>NMRB01000380.1:144590-173623 GCA_002633025.1 Notospermus geniculatus | reverse complement strand
CACTTTTTTAATTTTGGCCCCTGGACTTTTTGCTTGTGTTGATTGAGCCATCCTAACACATCCATCATCCAGTTTGGTTTGTTAGCTAACTATTGCCATTGAATGTTTTGGGCTTTTGTAATAATAAAGCAATGAAACGGGCAAGTGAAAAAACGAATTTTCCTGGCTCAACCTGCCCCGTTACCGGGGTAGTTTGAACCATGCAGTGGGGCACATTGAGCCACTCAATGAAATACAATAATTAGGCACAAAAACTTTTTTAAAACCATAAAATACTTTACCGAATGAACAATATGAAAAAGTTGATTTTTAACAAGGCCTACTAGCTCCAAATTTTGAACTGGTAGTAACCATGGCAACTGAGCACTGAAAATAACATTTAATGCCCCTACCCTCCAATCAAAATCCTCCGCTACCACGAAGTTGGCTGTCATAGACTACATTGGAATAAACTGGAATCAGCTCCTCCTATAAACAGTCTTTTGGTCATAGGCCACTGATCTAAACATAATTTTAATTTAACCACTAGTGTATTGCCAAGTTCAATGTGCCCCGGAATGGGTGGCTCAAACTGCCCCGGCACGTATTTTATTACAAATTTGGCCTTGCTAGCTTCCTGCATGAATCCACATCATTGACAGTTTCCACACAGGAGTACAGTTCCATGTTGCTGTTAAACATCAATCACTTGGATCTACAGCTCCTCTAGATACTTAACAGCTATCTGAATACCAAAAAAATGATAAACTCACTTTTTAGGTCTCAATTATTTGAATTGTGATCAATCAAAACTGGTACCACAGAATTTACATGTGGTATTCTGGCAAGGTAGCTTACCAACCGAGGTCTCTTCAGTAAAAGGGCGAAAAGTTTTCCTGCATCTGTTAAAAAATTATTTAGGGTGGCTCAATGTGAACGTATGTTCAATGTGCCCCGGTCTCCCCTATCAGTTCGCAGTCTACAACCCCAGAATACCATTCAAAAGCAAGCCTTCCGTCCGGTTCCCTGAGACAGGTGTTTCTATCTGTTTCTGATTGCCCTCGATGAAAACTTTATTTCCGCGTAGAGAAGTAGGGTGTGGAGTGGGAAAACACCACTATGCAGCATGCTGTAAAAAAACCGCGCAGTTTCGGCCACCGAAGACATTCCAGGACGACATAAAATCTTGATAGTTCCAGGTCCCGGGATCGTTGGATTGGGCATGGAACACAATAGTCAACTATTTTGTACTTGAACTTGTTTTGATCGGCCTGCATAGTAATTTCGACATTGAACAACATCCTTTAATATACTGCCAAAAAACAACATGAACGCTTTTAGTTGCCGAGTACATGTATGACTCCCAAGTAGGGCAACGGGTCAAGGGTAGGCCTAGGTTCCACGTCCAAAACAAAGTGTGGGAAGATGATTGCAGCAAATTTTGGTTTTTGACTGAGTGGACAATTATGGATTGTACACGTGCTGTTTTGTTCCATATTCGTCCTCGTATGAACGCTGCGCGGGCGAGTGATGGGACATCAGGTTGAAAATCTATTTGTGTGGCGAGATACATGTATGGTCAAAATGTTTATCATCCTCCCTTTTTAGGAATATATACTTCAGTTCTGTAGGTCAGATTGCATGATCCCTAGTTGGTTTCGCGAAACACTTGACCACACCCTCAGATGACTGTATGATGTGAAGGGGAATAGGAGTACCGCCAGGAAATCCTGCGATGTCAATGAGTATTGCTCCTCTCTAAAAAAAGCAGAGCAGTCCGACTGCCAGTGGGAATCGAACCCGCAGACTTGGAGATACTGTTGATGTCTCCGCACTCAGCATTTCTGAAATCCGAAAGTGCTTTCGGCGCCTGCCGAAGGGCACCGATACCACTATTGGACTTTCTGTGCGGTCGGCCCTGGACGGTAAAATTCCCATGAAAAGATCTTCCTCGTCGGCCCTGCCCTTGTTTTGTCATCGATCAGTGATAAAATCTGTCGAAGTTGACAAAATAGTACATGTGCGGCCCAGGTGACTCATACCTGAACCCCGCCTCTTGGTGGTGCATGCTTGTCCTCATGACACCGAGCATGGCAGCCAAATTAGGTCTTCTTTTAATGGTCAAATTCCTTTACCTGCTTACTCATAGGCCTCTTTACATTCAGAGAGTATTATAAGTGATTGTGTAATGTAATGAAGTTAACATGACCAGAAAATGTATTTCGGAGATTATAGGATTACCGAAAAACGGGACGAAAACATGCAGTGAGTTTTGCTCGGTTTTCTTTGCTGTGACGTCATGCATATAATCATTCGAGGAATAAATCGGTTTCACCACAACTAGAACTGACTATCGTGAATATCGTTGTGAACATATCGTTTATTTCTTGCCGTCATCAATGTGAAATTGACTTAGCCACCTGTGATGTTGGTCGTTCAATGGTTTCAAGCAACGCTGGTTGCCTTCGTTCAATACAGGTGTGATATTTCTCGGAACAAAACGTCTCTCAGCCTATCACATCTCAGGTTCTCTGCAGGTAAGCAATGACTCACTCGTGACCTATTTCTGCTGTGGTATTTAAATGCTTGTCACGCGGAGAGATAAACAGAACCAATCGAACATTCACAGCGCTCACCACGGTTATTCAGAGAGAGGTGATTACGATTTTATTCACTTGAGCAATACGTTGACTTCTGAAGTTCACTCTCTTCTGTTTCTGAACTTCTGATTTTATTTGCTGATTCTGCCAAAGACTCTTCGGAATATTTCACATTCGAAACGTGAAATCTGTCTACTCAGCCGATATTCTTCGGGAATAATTTGACCATTTTACGGCGGGACGCTCACTTGTGGACTTGATCCCTCGCCCTAGGAGTTTTCTGATTACGCCAGTAATTTGAGAGCTCATCTCTTACGAAAGGAGTCGAGGAGTTCAGAATGAAGCAAATACTTGCTCATCTTGTGCCTGATGTTGAACGCTGCCTGATGCACAACGACAACGCAGCCGAACCAACGATCACAGGGCATGTTTACATGCACCAGCCAGGACCTAACGGCAATATCATGAAGATACGATTGCTTGCAAAGGCCTACGAGACAAACTTCGGACATTACATGGTGTTTTACCAGGACAAAAAGTACAGTAAAGTCTGTGCTTATATCAATTTAAAAAATTGCTCAGTGCAGGAATCAGACAATGTTACGTTAAAAATAATCTCAATGGACTGTGACGGTACGAGCCTGACGATGAGTCTCTCAAACGAACAGGAGGCACAGAGATGGGTCGATGGACTCAAATCAAGAGACAATTACAAAACTCTACCAAATGGTTCAAAATCTCCGGTGATTCCACGATCACCGTTGATGCCAACGTTGGAAGAAAGCGAGGAGGAATAGATGGAACGTCATGCTGACGTACCCTGTGCTAACTGCTTCACTGCCAGAAGGACATTTCGGTGCTCAGAGGACCGCGGGTCTTGGATGTGTCTGACATTTGACAGCGGGTTTTACTGCTGTTTGTGATTCCGAACGCGATTAAATCGTTAAAAGACTAGTTACGTTTTACGTGTGATGAACAATAACTTTTTTCGGAGATGGTGATGCTGAAAGGGAGTGGTGCTGATGATTTCTGGAGCTCTGATGACTTCCCGTTTCTTCCAAATTTCTGCTGTATATTTTTTGTGGACGTTGAACGATTTCCCTCGCTTTCCCTGGACTTGCCCTGGTCTTTCGTTAAGAAGACGATGCCAGTGTCTTCAAAGACACTCGTTAAGGGCCGATGACATCGATGTGTATGCTTCAAAACTGAAGGACATTTTGGTTCGTGAGAGGACTCAGTGCTGGGAATTCCTTACGAGGGCATCGCTACATGTTGCTTGTTTCTGATTGTTTGATTTTTTGTTTCCATCTTGAATGTTAACCCATTTGTCTAAACCAGACAACCATTGCATAATTTCTAGTCAAATGAATCTGAATCTTATATGCCTAATGGTATTATCTCTGCATGAATGACCAATATGAATAGAAGGAAGAAAAATAAACGTGTTGGTGGCTCGAAGTGGGTTAACAGACAAGACTGAAATGGTATACATGTATCTAAATTATGTTGCCGATCGATTTCAATATTTCGTTGTCTGCAATTATTCTTCCTTATTTCCTTTGGTTAGGTTAGGTCCTTCTTTATTTCGTTTTTCAATGTTTAGCCGTATACATGTAGCCTGCACTGTGTAAGCTTCATACTCCAGAGTGTCTCAGTACCATTATTTCTAGTTTCCGCCTATGATGTCTTTGGCTATCGTTTTGAAAGCTTATTGAATCAATCTGTATTTAATTTCATAAATTTACTTACTGGGTCATTTGTGCAGTTTAAAAATTGAACAGCGTGACAAAATTATATGTATTTCAAGTTTTTTTTTAAAGCATTGGCCTTTGAAGTTGTTGCCAAACTAGAGTTAACAGGTGCCCTCATTCCTTTGGTCACGAGCAATACGATAATTGCATGTTTTTCTTCATACTCAATTTTAAAGACGGCGCCGTGTAAATTATCACAAGTCCTGTGACAACGTGACATCACTATGGGTGCGTAACGAGTGCCACACACTCCTTGCTGTATGTCATTCAGTGTCGATATGTGTCATGCTTGGTATTGCCTTGTATGGTATGCACAAAGTAACAGCCATTGCATCATTTGGCACGATTCATTCTAGTCATTTCACTCTGTTACTATGGTTACCACCAATACCGCAACGTGTCTCCTCGAGTCGTCCTTTCTCCAGAGCCACAATCATTTTCCCTTGGCAGTAGTGATCTCTAAATGGCATTTTCAGATTTGTATATTATATAGTGTACATAGTGTATATTTGTACTGTTGGAACTTGTTACGAGTGTAGGCCTAGATTTCAAATGAACCTGATTGTTGGGATGCCTATTTGTGATTAGGTTTTTCGAGAAAGGTGCATCAGGTTGACTTGAAGTAACATTTATACTGATACAGTTATTTCCATGACAATGTCATTCAACTGCAGGGGTACTATGATTTTATCGATCGCCAAAAACACACGTTATTGTGAATTCTTGGTCTTATTGTTTCATGGTTTTATCAAAATAGCACGTCTAGGTCATTCATTTAAAGGGTTAATATTGAATTTGGTTTATTGAACGTTCTTACGGAATGACATCATGGAAATGACCTGGCAGGCTGGCCTGCCCGCCCGATATCATGCAGTGTCGTATGGTTAGTGTTTGCACAATAACTAAAGTGAAATCGTGACCCGGTTTATTTGCCCCGATCATCGTTTATTTGACAGATTTATTGTTCGCAGACGACAAATCCGAGTAAACATGATAAACGTCACAAAAAAACCCTTCAATAACTCAAGAATATCGATGTAAACATCACGCACGACATGCAGGTACATGTATTTGGATAGAAAGAAGGTTTTGCGGTGCATGCGATCTAGATTCAAATTCAGACTCTCAAATGTTTCCAGATTCAATTCTCGTATTTATTGTGCTCCGTTAACTAAAATAGTGAGCAGTTCCTGCTGGTTTGGACCTAGCTTCACTGTGTGACGTAACTGTATAGGATATTTGTGTAGGCTACTTGAAGTTGTAAAGTTGTTTCCAAAATAAATTTTGTGAAATTTTAACTTACTTAACGTCTTTACTGGTTTCTGTACAATGTACCCGGCGGCAATGGGTTCAGAGCGCACTGCCTTTCAGTGTAATTAACGTCTTTACTGGTCTCAAGACAGTACCCGGACACTTGTTCAAAAGGGACCGTTTGAATTAACAACTGGTCTCTGTAGATGAACCGGACAGTACTTTTTTGGAATAACAGCAATATGTGTGGATACACAGTGGCGACATCTATTTTCTGTGCGAATGTTCTGTTGCCGGGAGTGGAAGATTCGACGATGGCTGTCATCCAGTTATTTACCTGTGCAACTTGTCTCTCAGAATTGCTGCTGGTGCAGGTCAATTTAGGAAGATGCTGCGGTCTTTAGACTTCCGGCCATTCTTTTTTAGGGTCATGACTTCTTGTTATAATTTAGCGGGGTCAAATCTTCCCTTCTTATGCTGCTATCGGTACGCGAGCATGGAGTGTGTGGTTGCCATGGGCGATGGGAATCCCCATTCAGCTGCTTCAGCAATGATTGGGTGTGTGTGTTGAAGAAAATTTGGCCGGCGCGCGACTTCCAATATCTTGATACCTGCTTCAGTCCGGGTCCTACTGGCGTAAATGGAGACTGAATACACAGATGGGACTTCCACACTTTCTCTATCCCTGTATCAGCGTATCATCGAATTTACCTGCGTTTTTGAGACTTCGGAGTTATTTATATTTGCGTCATTAATCTGTAGTTTACATGCGTAATACACGCCATACGCAGGCTTAATGAAAGCCCTGCCTAAGTGCGATGTAATAATGAATGGTGCAAGTAAAAGAGTGTGTAGGTGATCAGTGCGGGGTGCAGTTATGGCCCGGCCTCATTGTCTTTGTGTATTCATCACAATCACGTGGGAGGAATTCCTGATTGGCAAGTCATGCAATGGGACGTGCTGACTTTGCCTTGAAAAAATGCATCTAGCACCAAAAGAACTGAGCCGAATCAGACAAACTTGCTCTCATTTTGTTTGTAAGAAGATTCTCCATCCACCCATACCAATTACATGTATGTGAGTACTAGTTGAGTGGAAGTATTCGGTTGCGTTTTTTTGGACCACCCTGTATATGAAAAACTTTGGGTACATCGGCCTACACAATCACTTTACCTTACACGAAATATCGTCCCCATGGATCCCGAACAAAATATTTGAAATCAAGAAACAGCTGTCGATCAACTCGAATCGTTTACCTTGGCAACAATAAACAATCACCGCCCACAATGATTTGATTCTGTAATATTCGTGTCAAAATCCGTTGGCGGCACGCGAGCAGTATTTCTTTGAAGCTTCCAATGCTGACCACGAGGGCAATCGAAGGTGACCCACATAACCTCTCGCCTAAAAGTGATAATTTTCTTTATCAGATTATACAAGTTGCCAACAGCAACTTGTATAATCTGCTCGGCTGATCCGAGCTCGTTACCATACCAAACCAAAAACAAATAAATGAAATGTCACTGACAGGCCAACGCTCGAAACTTCGAGAAATTCCATATAAGGAACTCTCACGTAACCCTTCTCTTGAACGGACGACAGTATTTTCGGTTACTCTTTCTCGATTGGATTATATCGGGTGATTCAGAAAAACGTTCCGAACTTTAAGGGATAATAAATTAGGGAGGTTTCGAAATCAAACGATAAACGTAAACGTTAACGACAACTTTATTTTTGTACAGAAAATGCAATGCAAAATCTGGTTAATGTGTAGTATGAAAAATAACGTTGTCGTAAAAGTTAAGTTTATCATTTGATTTCGAAACCTCCCCATTGTCTTACAATTAACGTATGACAATGCCACTTGGCAGGGACCAAGAGACGCGTAATCTGAGATAATCTGCCAAATTTGATTTATCTAGCTAGCACACTTCCTGAATTATGATAAAAAGTATCACACTGTCTGAAAAATGCTATATCGACCAGCACAGTGCAAGTCAGCTGCAAATGATACATGCCAATCAAATGTCGTCAACAATAACACGGTTTTCAGCACTGCAGATAAGGATTTTTCCACAAGCCACGAATTGATTCGGTTAATCAAACCATGTTTTGTAGGAAAACGGTGGCCAGGGCCTGGTACGTATCGTACGGGAAGGGGCAGGGTGGGGCACTTATCGTACGGAATTTAGAAAGGTACAGCATCATGGGAAAAGCCTGTGAGGGCCGTTTTTCAACAAAATGGAGGCCAATCTATCAGGTCTTAAAATGATGTTTTTCTATTTGCTTTGGATATTGCCTTTTTCAGTAAGTGTGATCCATTTTGTCATAATTCAGGAAGTTTGCCAGCTAGATCAATGGGATTTGGCGAATTAACTCAGATTTTGTGTTTCTTGGTCCCGGCCAAGCGGCAATGCCATACCTTAATTATAAAGAAATTTATTAACCCTTAAAGTTCGGAACGTTTTTTGAATCACCCGATACTTTACGGTGATTTCTTATCTTACAAGAAGAGAGTAGGTCTGTGGGTCACAAAACCGAAATTATAAATCATTCTGGTCATCACGATTGGTCGTTTGGTTCCAGTTAGGGCCCGAAAGATGGTAAAGGTCCCTTCTTCTCCGTGGTAACCACAATGTAGGGGCGGAAAATGGAAACAGCACGCCGAATGTGTGAACGATAAATTTCTCATTTCTTCGTGTGGGCATCTCAGATACTTCATGTTAGGATAGTTCATGAGCGAAAGATGACAAGGTAGAAACGTCCTCGTGTTTCCAGAATGGTTGATGACGTTCAATAGAAATAGCGTGAAATCACGGGAAATACTTCTAGTCACGCACTTGTCCCCCCACACTCCCCCCCCCCCAGTTTGCGTTGTACCCTTTGACATATAAAGCGCCTGACGGGCGGGGGGGGGGGTGTTGCGAATTCAAACAAACATAAGCAGGAATTGTATTCTACAGACAAAAAAATCAAGCAAAAATTGGACATTTAGCAAGGCGCGGATGATTCATATGCCAAATTTTTGCTTGTCTGCCATGGAAAGAAATGGAATCGAAAAGAACTACATGTAATAAGGTTTACCTGTGCATCGCACTTTATTCTTGGTACAAAAATCTACTTTAATATGTATATACAGGGTGGCAGAGTCAGTATTTCGCCCAGAAGATGGAATGAAGCCACTGGGCACTCTTTCATATCTGGGTACTCCTTCATTTCTGAAGGAGTACCTTCAGATATGACTTATTCTTGACTTCTCGCCCAAATCTTGTGCTAAATACAACGTTCACGCATGCGTATCCATGTGGGACTGTTGTTTCAGGTGTGATGAAATATCAGGTGAACCATGGAGGAATTATAGTCCGAGTATAATGGGTGATTTCAAATCTGGTGTTAAAATTCGGTGTTTAGTGTTAGGCCTAGTGTGACACTAACACTGTCTGGGACACCAGAAATGAACTGTTTGGTGTCAACACTGGGTGTTGGTGTGATCCCATTTCACATTTGGTGTAAATGAGTGTTAGTGTTACTGTTACACCGACACTGCCTGGGACACCAAACACCGGTGTTAATTTGAACGTGGTGGAATGTGGTGTTCCAGGCCAAATTTTAATTGGTTTTTCTAAAGGGTGTCACACTAATCCCTAGAGGTTAACACCGAACTGATTTCAGGTGTCAAAATTCCGCCATGATTTTCGTGCCATTCCAAGAAGTTGTTGCAGGAATTGCCGATGAACATTAATCATACCTTGTGTCAAATTCGCAGACTTGCGCCAAATCTGTGTGCTTACTGCATGTGGAAGCTGGATCCCACAAGACTTCCCAGGACCAGTTCCGTGGTGTTAGTGTCACACTGACACCAGTGTCAGCATCACACCGGTGTTACTCCAACACTGGTGTTACACTAACACTGGTGTGAAGGGGTTGAAATTAACACTAACACAAGACACTAACACCAAACACCAGATTTGAAATTACGCAATGTCAGTATAATTCCTCCAAGCGTTAACCAACTTTGTATTTTTTAAATGAGCATAATTGAAGCTAAATTGTAGGTGCGTACTCTATAGGAGGTCATAATTTACAAGAGGAGTAAATTTCTTTGCTTTTTGTCTTACGCACGTAAAAGATTTAGATCCAAATTTGGTTCGATTACCACCTTATTAATACTCTAAACTCCCACTTACATGTACCTGTTCCATTCTTGAACCCGGAAAAAATGAACAAATCTTAAGTTGAAAATATCGCACGCTGTCGTTCTTTGCCAGGCTCGGTAGTGGGACAAATAAGTGGACAGGGCATTACTGTTTCTGACCATATCCCCACCCCCATTATCTTCAACTCGGGTCATTTTTTCCGAGTTCAGGAATGGGACAGGTAAGTGGGAGTTTAGAGTACCGGTATTCAAAATTACCGCGTGGCTCTGCAACGTGTGGCTGCCTAGTTCTAAAGCACATCCCCGTAGAACTCTAATGATGATTGGTGGACACATATACATATGTATTTAATTTTCACTCTTCGACAACGCCTAGTGTATGATGTTAATGCCAAGGAAGTTGGCGGGAAAATGATTTTTTGCTCATCGACAACATTTAATATAAATGACTGTGTGAGTAATGCTAATGCACCGGCCATTGGAAACCCTGTACCCCCCCCCCCCCGTGAGGGGTCACCACTAAATAAGGGAAGAATACGTGTCGAGTTCTGATCGTTCAGTTTTCTTCCCTTCATATCTCTGTCGAACAGAAATAGTTACCGTGGAATTACAGGCGATTACTTCATAGTTTCTAATAGAAATGACTTAGAAAAGATAAAAGATTAACGGAAAAAAACTTGTGAATACCTGAAGATTTCTTTGAAAGTCCTGGGTGAATTTTTTGTCGAATCCTGACCACCGAAAAATTTCTAGGTGTCGTATAAGTGTCGAACTATTGTCGACACCTGACAAGTTCGGTACAGGGTTTACATTCACCGCTGCATAAGTTGGTGAAAAAATGGATTTTGCCCGTCGACAGCTTGTGTATGAGTAGTGCTAAGTTGGTATTAAATCTCCACATCATATACATGTACATATAATATAGGGAGTAAACGCCAATATAATAGGGAGTTTAAGAAATCGAACGATAAACGTTAACTTTACGACAACGTTATTTTTTGTACCGAAAATGCAATATCTGGTGAATTCGCAGTATGAAAAATACATGTAACGTTTTTGTCGAAAGTTAACGTTTTTATCGTTTGATTTCTTAAACTCCCTAATTGTAAAAAGCAAAGTTTCGTGAAAGAGTTTTGCAGTAGTAAAGAAGCTGCCTTTCTCATTGTCAATGATTATCTGCAACCATTGCAAACGTCTTCTCTGAGATAAAATGTCACTTCTACAACATCATGTGGTCACCATTTGTAACAGTTAACATACGAATGTACCAGAATCCACTGAATNTATGTATTTAATTTTCACTCTTCGACAACGCCTAGTGTATGATGTTAATGCCAAGGAAGTTGGCGGGAAAATGATTTTTTGCTCATCGACAACATTTAATATAAATGACTGTGTGAGTAATGCTAATGCACCGGCCATTGGAAACCTTGTACCCCCCCCCCGTGAGGGGTCACCACTAAATAAGGGAAGAATACGTGTCGAGTTCTGATCGTTCAGTTTTCTTCCCTTCATATCTCTGTCGAACAAAAATAGTTACCGTGGAATTACAGGCGATTACTTCATAGTTTCTAATAGAAATGACTTAGAAAAGATAGAAGATTAACGGAAAAAAACTTGTGAATACCTGAAGATTTCTTTGGAAGTCCTGGGTGAATTTTTGTCGAATCCTGACCGCCGAAAAATTTCTAGGTGTCGTATAAGTGTCGAACTATTGTCGACACCTGACAAGTTCGGTACAGGGTTTACATTCACCGCTGCATAAGTTGGTGAAAAAATGGATTTTGCCCGTCGACAGCTTGTGTATGAGTAGTGCTAAGTTGGTATTAAATCTCCACATCATATACATGTACATATAATATAGGAGTAAACGCCAATATAATAGGGAGTTTAAGAAATCGAACGATAAACGTTAACTTTACGACAACGTTTATTTTTTGTACCGAAAATGCAATATCTGGTGAATTCGCAGTATGAAAAATAACGTTTTTGTCGAAAGTTAACGTTTTTATCGTTTGATTTCTTAAACTCCCTAATAGTGAAAAGCAAAGTTTCGTGAAAGAGTTCTGCAGTAGTAAAGAAGCTGCCTTTCTCATTGTCAATGATTATCTGCAACCATTGCAAACGTCTTCTCTGAGATAAAATGTCACTTCTACAACATCATGTGGTCACCATTTGTAACAGTTAACATACGAATGTACCAGAATCCACTGAATATACTGCTAATGATGAAGTCAATTGACCTCTGTCCCGACGAAGATGAGCAGTTTAGTGAGGCTGCCACTGACGCTACTATCGACGAGCGGAAATATTCGTGAATTAAAGACGTTGAGTATTAAAACTCTCGTTGAATACGTTGATGTTGTTCCAGATTTTGTGGTTTCGGACAAAGGTTTGGACAACATATCTTCCCAGGCAAATCTAAGGCTCAGACAGCACTAAACCTCACGCGTCCACCGAATTTGGATACTCTCCACCACCAGAACCACCTTTCGGCAGCGAAACGGTGTGACGTCATGATTTTGGAGTTCCATCTATTCCTCCTCGCTTTCTTCCAACTTCGGCATCAACGGTGACCGTGGAATCACCGGAGACTTCGAACCCGTCGGTAGAGTTTTGTATTTGCCTTTTGGTTTGAGTCCGTTGATCCATCTCTGTGCCTCCTGTTCGTTTGGCAAACTCATCGTCAAACTCGTACCGTCACAGTCCTTTGAAATTATTTTCAGCGTCACATCGTCTGATACCTGCATTAAACATTTTCTCAAGTTGATATAAGCGCATGCTTTGCTGTACTTTTTGTCCTGGTACAGCACCATGTAATGTCCGAAACTTGACTCGTATGCCTTTGCAAACAATCGCATTTTCACTATGTTGCCCATTGGCCCTTGCTGGTGCATGCAAACGTATCCTGCGACCAAAGGTTCGGCTGCGGTGCTTCTTGGCATAATGTTCTGCTCCTCCCCATCTATTCCAAGGCGCTCGAAAATCCGTTCCATGTTAAAATAATGTGTCGATTTCTTTTCAACACTTGAAAACACCCGTCGTTATACAGAACGGTAAAAAATCTCTCTTTCTGACACAATCCTTTCTGCTAGGATGGTGAACCCTTTTGTTTGTTTTTAGCACTCTCAACAGATGGAAAAATGGAAGTTATTTTCTGCGAAGCACTGGTGAAGGAACTCGGAATTGTCAGTCCCCTTTGTCCCGTAAATCCGAGTTCTCGAGGTGTGGTGCACACATAATCTTTGACTGGCGACGTGCACGAGTTTTTAAGTGTTGATTTTTCCGTGGGCTGAAGTGTACTTGTGGAGATGAGGCACTGTCATTGGTCGGGAGGAAATCTCACGTATCTATGATCACCAATCACTGATCGCCATTCATGACATGCGAGGAGACAATTACTCTGCACGTGTTGGATGTGACACCTGTTTGAGGAAATGCTGATCTTATAGGTCCATCTTAAAAATCTTTGGAAACCACATGGAAGACTAAATTTGTATGGCATATCCCATGGCATTGTCAATCCCCGTTGTCTAAATTTCCACCGCTGCTAGCTTTCGGCTTAAATTTTTGTTGAGGTTCTGTCCATCAAATCCAGTGAAATCTTCAGTCTATCTTTGCTCCCCTTATCCACCAGCTTGTTCCCGCATGCAATCTTAGGTCGACAGGCAAAGAAGGTCCTCCAAGTTTTAAGGTTTACTATCCTTCTTTTAATGCTGCAGTTACCGGGGTGATAATGAATGTGCTGCTGTAGTTGTACCATGACTGACTACCCTGACTGATGTCGTAGATACAACGTAGTTATTTTTTACAACGTAGTTTTTACAACGTAGTTTTTTTACAACGTAGTTATTTTTCAATGATAAACATCGAAGGAATCCGAGAAAACTCCCTGTCCAAAAATACAAATGTAGATACAGATATACGCCAGCATAAGTACTTCGAAAATAATTGTTGTTCAAAAAAGATGATTTCGGCGATCCAGAAAATTCCTTGTCTGAAAATCAGTTACAGTATTGTCCAATAATCTAGAAATGGACTACGGTTGATGGTCTATGCAGGCAAATGAAGGCAAGTGAATAAAACCATGATCTCGAGCATAGGCCTACTGCCCCACTTTGACTGATATGAGAAACCTTTTGATCTACCCCTCCCCTCCACCC
Organism: Notospermus geniculatus; assembly: GCA_002633025.1. Taxonomy (NCBI): domain Eukaryota; kingdom Metazoa; phylum Nemertea; class Pilidiophora; order Heteronemertea; family Lineidae; genus Notospermus; species Notospermus geniculatus. The sequence goes on along the minus strand of NMRB01000380.1, from coordinate 159,723 downwards.
ACCAAAGACAGCGATCACTGCTTAGGCCCAGTTGAAGTTGATATTAAGGAAGGAAACCTTAGGGAACCTTAGGAGTCCTTTTTCTTGATCACAATCCGGAGTTCGAAACAGGCGGACTTTGGAACCACGTTGCATTTCACTTTTTAATTTCAGTCACATGTTTATGGTATTTGTACCATGCGTTTAAAACAACACGTTGCAGGGATCTGCCTGACGAATTAGTGAACATCAAAGAATAGAGGATCGACACATGTCCTCCAACGGTAAGTAATATGTCATGCGAGATATCATTGGCACGTGTCGGCAGACACGTAATTATTTTTTCATTCCTTGCGAACGAAAGAAGCCGGATTAGTGCGTCATTCGATGCACTTCTACCAACTCGAGTCACAGAGTGAATCCCTCCAGTTTCAGTGAGTTTTACCAGCCACTTTTTTCGTATGCCTCTTTTGAGTAAATTCCTGACAGGCCTACCAGTTTTCACTGGGAAGGACCTGCATGGGCCAACTTTCATGATGGGCCAAGCCATGTCATGTGGCGCAATGTAGCAAATCCACCAGTGAGTGAGGCTTTGCAGGGAATCCATATTATTTCGGATGCCTCATTCGACCAAATCATGGAGACCGGTTCTCACTGGGACGGACTTTCATCACTTTGATGATGATCACGTGGCGTAAAAAAGTGGGATGGAAGCAGTCCAGAGATTTGTTCGTGGAAAGTCATGATACTAAACCCACGATTCCTACATGTACATGTACATGTAGCTGATACAAGGGCGTAGGCTGGTTTGAGCCTGGGGAGGTGCACATTTTTGTGAAAGCGAAACTCCTCCTGTCATGCCTGTAGCCTCCGCCTGAAATTTCACAGTGTGCCGAAGAGTAACAAAGGCGTGTGCTTTGGAGGGCCCCCCAGAAAATTTTGGAATCTATTATGCTCTGAGATGTGATTTCAGTGCTATTCTTAGCCAATTTACACGATTACTAGGTTGATTTTTTTCTGCTTGCCCAGAGCGGAACTCTCTTACTGCTGTGTGTGTGTGTGTGTGTGTGTGTGTGGGGGGGGGGTGCACGTGCACCCTGTGCACCCCCAGCCTACGCCCCTGTGAGAGACGTGGTTGGGTAGTAACATCACCAAATTTCAGAGGAACAGCCTCATTGGACTTGGAATAAAACTATGTCCAACAAGCCCTACTTTTATTCGTAAAGTCAAGTTATGTATACTCATGGGTAAAGCTAACTATTTTACTTCAAATTTTTAAAAGAATTATGAAACTTTAAAAACTTTTTAAAAGACCTACCAGTTTGAATCGAATGAATACAGGTTACTCGAAGATGAATACAGGTTACTCGAAGAACAAGAAGACATTTTAAAGCATTAAAGGTAGGTTTATATCCGAATCAATTTATTTATCCTTGCACACATTCGGCTTTGAAGCTATTCTTTTACTATGACTAAAAGTGTAAAACACTTGGGTTTTCATCGGATAAGTAGGTTTTTATAAAAAATTAGGTTTTATTTCCAATGAATAAAAAGATTACTTGTATTGATTAACCAAGATATAATTGAATGTTTAAACTAGCTGTGAATCAAGCTCTGAAATTACGTTCGGCACATTGAAGTTTCTTTTTTAGTCTCAACTAGGTCGTTCCACGAACCTTTACGAAATCCTAAACTTTCATTTATGGTAATCCCCAGTATTCGGAAGAAGATGAACTACTTTTAGTTACGGTATCCTTGTCTTTGACGTTGTCCTTATATTTTGGTCCCTTCGATTTCTAAATTGCTTTCCTGTCGTTTTCAGTTTTCCCCGTGCCACGGAAACAGCGGAAGTTGTATTTATGGAACTGGAGAGAATCAGGTATGATTATCACATTTTCAAACAGTCAGCATCAATGCTGAGCTAAAAATACACTGACTGTACCTTCCTGTTGATGGTCATGCACGTGATTGCCGAAACGTGATGTCGATCCTAGAAACTGCGCAGCGGCATTGTGTGTGACGTATTGCGACTTATACTGAGCGAAAATGACAAGCATCTTCTTAAACATCTGCCTTAGGCAGACATTGCACGTAGAGGCCCTACATGTTTTCAAAATCTGGACTTCCAACACCGGCGTTGCTTGAAATCAGGTACAGGTATAGTTTCACTTGATATTTTGAGACTTGGGGGAAAATACGGTATAGAGATCGTCACGAAACCTTGCAGGAAATTAAAAACACTATAACAACGTCTGTTATTTCGTTTCGTGAAAGACCAGACATGACAAGCAGTTTGAAGAGCAAAACTATTGGAAAAAAGTAAATGTAACACACTCTCCGTTGCGGATCCTTTATGGTGGTCGTGATCAAAGGCTGCTTTTCCCCAAGTTCAAGCGAGTGATATTCAATCTTTATGCATGATCTTTGAAGTACATGAGATGACTTCCCCACGCAGCGAAATCGCGTGAAAGGGCTTCTTTATCTGTCATGTTCTTCCTCCGAATTTCTGCACCGATTCCACACGACACAGGTTGTCGACCATTCTTCGAAGTACATGTTAGTTGTTACAACAAAATATTTGTTCAGGATCGGAATGAATCTCTTGACAACGTCGTCTGCTGAGGGCGATTCGTCTCTTCTTACACTCGTGTTGTCATATTTTTCTCGACTTGGCCAAATCTTAGCCTTCCCGTTGTTCATGAGGGGCCAAAACAGCGAGTTCAACAGCAAAAGCAACTCGCTGTTGAACTCAACCGGCAACTGATGCTCAACACAAATCATAATCCACTTGTCATGTTTCCACTATCAGCCGTGAATTTATATTCTGAGAAGCAGGGTGACAGCGTCCGTCTTACCTTTGCACCAAACTGAAGAATCTAGGTCAAAGAGTAACAAAACGTGCCCATGTTTTTAGCTGCTCAAATTTGAACTCTTTCACCTTATCAAATTAACCCCCCCCCCCATAGGATCTACTCACCCAACATACCTTTGTCATAAAAATACTGGCGGGCATCGGAAGAGGGGTGTCACTAACATCTATTCAGCGTTTCTGTGTGCGAATGTTCCCCCTCCCTCATTGTGCTGCCCTAGAAAAGTCATGGTCTCCGTGGCATTTTATTGTCACTACGTTCTCAATACAAAAAAAGGAAATACTCAAATACGGGGAACATTGGTAGCTGTCACTCTGGCAACGCACCAGGAAAGTTGCTGGCAATGAGAATTGTTTGTACGACGAATAATAGAATACCTGCCGGGTCTGTGCTCTCGTTACGTTATACTGGTGTAGTAGAATCTAATGTCCCCCAACAATATATTTACGGATTAAGCGGCACCATTGAATTGGACTCTAAGACTAAGACCCTTAATCCTGTGACAAACAATGCAGGGGGACATCAGGCGGGTGGGGACATTAGATTTTATCACACCTGGTATTACTCATGCATCATCATCATACTATCCTGACAGGATCGTTTGTACCTGAGGGTAGAGTTAAGTTGCTTTTCTCTGTATTTGGTATTGCCCACAATTCTAAATGTCAGATGCCACAGGAGCAAGAGTCGCGATCGTTAAAGTGATCTAAAAACCAAAATCAATCACCCCAATCAAAAGTTATAATAAATCAATTCAACGATCGAAAGTTATCACAAATCAATCCAGCCAAGTACGATCGATCAGAGATATCGAATTATCTCCATTGAGAACATGATCACGGAGACGAAGCCTGGGAAAAAAGTAAACAAGTGCATAATACATGAAAGCGTAAGTAATGTACATGTGGGCGGACGTTGTCTGCAGATGCATAGCGTTTACACGCTATCGGAAGTTGCGTTCTTCTGGTTAGTACTAGAGAGAAAATAATGCCCTGTCATGTTTCCATAGTATCACTAAAACATTTGTCTTCGCTATCAGATACGAAAACCAATACATTTGCGAGATATGGATGCGTTTGCATGTTGTGTCTACGTACGTACATGTATTGCTGCCTGATGATGGCGACATTCCTGTATGGCCATTGCGTTTTTTAATACCATAGAACAAATATTGTCTTGTCATTAACACAGCGATATTCAAGCGTCGTCTGAAAACATTTTTATTTTTGAAGTATCTTAAGTGAGCACAGCCAAATGTCTTACTCCTTCATTTTTATCATAAAATGTTTTAATCATTATATTATTACCATTCCTACTACTATTTCTTATGTTATTGCTTGTCGTTTTTTAATGCGTTCTCTACTTCTTGTACAGTGCTTTGTAAATGTACAACATTATTTAGCACTTTAAAATAATTTATAATAATAATAATAATAAATTAACCTTTTGTATCAAATGATTACATCCGTTACCTATCTGCTGCTAATCTATGTAAACTGTTGTCGTCTCAAACGTTTTCCCATGCACAAATATCCAAAAGTAGAAAGTAGCAACCCGGAGTTGGCCTCGGAACCTCTGACAGACGTATAAAAATACTCACAAAACGAAGATCTTCGGAAACCCTGACCAAGAGACTGCAAGTGTGACTCTTTCTCTTTCACCATGTCTATCAAAACATTTCTGATCACTGTTTCAGACTATTGCATTCTACTAACTCAGTATAACGTAAAACCTTCGTGAAACCCAGTCTTGTTTACGATATGATCCTACGACATGAAAATCGTTCTATTGATTTATAAGGTAGGTGCTATTAACGTGCGAGACGACGCTATAATATCGATACAAATTAACCTTCTCGCGGAAACAAACGTGTTCGGATGCAGTAGATAACTTTTCGAAGAAAATTAACTCGTATTTTATTACCTCTTAAAGGAATGTTACAGCGAAGTGTTGACCCTTTGTTATTCAATAAAATGCAAAACAACTTACTAGCACCGTACTGTCACCACCACAGTTGACTCTGGTGAATCTAGATGTATTCAATGGTTTTCAACGAATTGAGAATTCGTAGAAATAAAAACAAGCTTAACTTTAATACATCCCATCGTAGCCTTTCATTCCAAATGATTTAGGAGTAGTTATCCTATATAATGTGTGCTCTAAAATAATTGACCCTATCTAAACATTCGGGACTTTGACTAATGTGGGGTTTGTGGTGGAACCCTATTAGCCCTCTGTCTTTACTTCAGCAGAGAATTGTCCTTTGGAACATAGATTTTATCAGTAATCTACCATCAGCTGGTGGGAATGGCCATTTTTCATAGGTGCATGGTAGTAAGCCGTCAAGCATGTTCCTACCAGCCACGTTCCAGCCATGTTCCTCAGCCACGTTCCTACCAGAAGCATGAAATGTTTCCCCTCATGCTGGAAAATTTCACGTGTCTGTTATCCACGTCACTTAATTGTCATTCAAGCGTTTAAGGGCCGGTTTGACGGGCGTTTTTATCGCGCCGATTTTAACGCTGTTGGCGATATCGCATCCAAAACGCCCGTCAAAATGCCAAAAACGCCAACAGCGGGTGACATCGCCAGCGAGTGAAAAAAGCCATGGTAAAACTCGCCAGCGGGAAATCGCTGTAACGCTTCGGCGATAAAATCTCTGGTGAAAACATCAATCGCAGCGAGATGCGATATCGCTCTTCAGATCGTCAGTGAAAATGACCGAAAAGCCACGAGCGATGCCTATCGCTGTAGCGGCAAAAAAGCCATGTCTTCACATGGCTATTTTGTCGCAAGGGATGAAGAATCGCCCGTGAAACGTGACGTCGGCGATAAACCAGCTANTTTGTATTTTTATATCTTCGGACCGCATCTGATGGGGCTGCTGCTTAACCTTTCGAATCTGACCGACCCTGGGCGAGCATCACGATAGCGGAGGCAGACGAACCTACAAGGTGTCAATAACAAAGGTCAGCTTCCTGAATGATATCAGAACGTACATAATAGGCAAGATTTCGGTGCCCGTTCCGTCCTCTCCAATCTGTTTATCTGCTTCACGGAAGTCTAGGGTAATTTCATGTCTAGGCTACATAGTGGTTGACGTTTTCTTGTTGCAGCCAGTCGCCGATGTGCAACGAATGGAATAGCACTGTTGAAGTTTACTCATTCCCACAGCCTCCGCACAATCTGCCCACTGCATGGTCTGTGTTCACTTGGCTACGTTTTTCCGACATTCAGAGTGACAAAAACGCTTTGTTGGGCAAATGTTGTCTAGTGTGTACAAGGGAAAAGTTTTCCAAAATGTTGTTCAAATGTCGCGATAATTCGTTGGCCAATATAGGGCAAACGATCGCATTGCTCAGGAATGTTGCTCATGTGTTGGAAAAACTCCACAAACAGCATTTACAAACGAATACATTATTCTACATGTATAAGGTCAGCAAAGGTCTTCCTTCATTCTTGTGGCAAAGGAATGACCTACATGTATTAATTAAGGGGAAAAACTCCTTTGATCCAACCATAAACATTCCTTTGAAAACTGAAGTGAGAGGTATCTTTCTTGTTTTATGATACGTTTTCACAGTGCATGAAAAATCCACATCGGATGATGAGCGACATCTGTTGCCTAGTTGAATAACCAATATCAATGTGCATCAACCCTCAATCTCGTATATGTATATCAATATCCCTTTTTAGAAAAAAGGCTAGCTACTGCCAATTATACAATCATTGTGGAAAGTCTTACGTTCATTACGTTCGTGGAGGGAATTCCTTATATCCATAAGAAGTTACTCGGAAAGGCTATCTATTTCCACATATAGTAATTTTTCGCAGTTATAATAGGGTCATTTTTATCATCATCATCATCATAGTCAGACACATACGAGAATTGCGTCTGCCAAGAGTTCTTTTATTAGGAACAATGTAAACGGGATATCTCCACCCTCTTTATTCGCCTTTGTTCTCTTGGACAACGATGATTTTAAAGGCATCTTCACGACACAACTGCGTCCGTTTATTTTCCGGCGGTGTCAGGTGAAGTTAATCACACACATGTATCAATGGTGAATTTATAAAGTCGGAAAGTGAAGTTTTGTCTGTTATTAGGTACATGTATTCTCGATGGACAGCAAAACACTAACAAATTCGAATTCAAATAATCAAACTCTTGACATTCACCTTTAATCGCAATGATTTTACACGGTGGTTAATAGCAAGCTGATGCAAGAAAGACATCTTCATGTCTTTGTTAATGCCAAGATAACAGATGATGACACAGACCTTGGCTTCTTTATATCATATTTTTTATATGTTATACATGTATATGACTATGACGTAAAAAAGCATAGTTTGAACACCCATGCGTAGTATCAAAGATTCCCAAACAGGGATATCATTCATCCATTGTTTCTTGTCGGAGCACGCGTTTTATGCATTGTTTACCTCTAACCTTATTAGTCAGCCATATCACTCCAGGCATGCATCACTGAAAAGGAAGACAATCATAAAGGAGATGAATTGAAGGAGTCTGTTGCTGAGAGTGGCTTACCTAATGCAGCCATAACGCGTTAACAAAGAAACTTACCTTTTGTGTACTTTTCAGCAAACATCTACAGATACGTCCATTTATTGTACACTGTAATACTAGTATAACTATAATTTTTGCACCTCGAGTCAGTTTTTGGAGTTGTAAATTCCACACCAGGAGATGGTCCTAATGGCTAGCTCATTTGTAAGATGGAAACTAGCAGGCCTAAATTATTAACTCCTTTTGTTATTTATATTCATTTACGTCTATTTATAAACAAATCTTAAATTTCTAAAAATGTCTACATGTATAAATAAATGAATAGAATAGATTTTTAAAAATCGTGTTCCTGTCTGCAGTCCTAAACGAAGAAAAAATCCACGAAAACCCACAACAATATAAAATATTTCGTAGTGAGGAAATGTGCATTTTTACAAAAGTACTATTTTTTGTAAACTAAGATGTGATAGGCGACGTGAGGCTTAACTCGTGACGTTTTCATCAGAGGTGGTTTGATTATTACGTAGGCAAATCAGATGAGTGTTGTTTACGGAGTCGAAACACATCACGTGATTTTTTGACGATAGTCGAGAACCTTGACACTCGAACGCCTTCTCGTTTGTGCAGTTTAGGAAAATACCAGTATCACGACATTAATGAAAGATGAAATGAACGTATTGTAAACAGGTTGACCTCTCGGTGTGATGTAATCATCGCAAAACCCATGACGACATCAAATTTGATGCATAGGCCTACGATACGTCACGGGTGACGTCACCGCCATTACACCTGAAAAATTTCGAAATACTTGGCAGAAGAACCAGGCCTCTACACTTATGTAATCCGGTCTTTTTTTAACCCAAGCTCTAATGGAATTAGTCAGCAAAAAGCGTCAGAAGCCCCTTGACGCTTAGAATTTTTACAACCACATCTCTTTGAAGTGACGAAATGGCAGGAAACACATATCCACAAAATGTCCTCATCCCGGCAGTCAATTAATACATCAAGGGCTACCACTGGTGGTTTTCATCAAGGGCCCAAATACTTTCCCTTCCAAAAGGTGACCTTAGTAAGACAGATTACGTATGTAACATCATTCTGACTGTACATTCAATCCCCTCTGCCCACGGAAAATCCGATGCACAAAGCCCTTTGCATCAACATTTCGCCTGCATTCAGTGCTTGACAAACGGCATCTGGGTGTCAAACTACAGCAATGTAGACTGACGGGGAAAAGAAGTGACCTTTAGGTTGATGACGAAATTGGCTGACTAATCCTTGGCCTGGACACTGAAAGAATAACATTGCTTTTTGCCTTTGTGAGATTTGCCAAATGGTTTCACTACTTTTTCCTTTTAATGTATGACTTTGTGCTTTTGTACTATGTATACCGGTTTTCCACTGCTAAGAATTTCTTAATGACATTCGAAATGACTGGTGTCTTGATGACATGTACCCGAGGCGAAACGATGATAGTGTAATACATGTAGTTACCGCTATTTGGAAACACTGATGCAGCCCTTTTGATGTCATCTACGTGAAGCTTGTTCGTGAGCATCTCTCGGCACATCAAGGCTCCGATCTTTTGGTGATAACTGTCCAGGCTCACAGAATAGAACGATCTCCTACGAATACCCCTCAATGCCTCTGTCCTTTTAGCTTTCATAATTACCCCAATCTTTGACCTTGATAGCTTAATCTAAAGGTCTTCTGTGCAACGACCTTTGGAAGACCACTTTGAAGTCAGTCGATCTGTGTTTTCATAATTGGGTCACTGTATCACGCCTTCTTTAATTTTCTTCTTCCCGATGTTCACATTCTTTTTCCAATCAAATAGCTAGTTCTCTACAGTTTGCTCCAACTACCCTCTTGACATTTGGCGGTGCAAGGACGAGGTTCCTTGATATAGTTTACCGAACATCAGCTCGCCTATCAGTTACATTCTTGTGTGACTGTGAGTGAGGAGGTTGCCAGGATGAGGATGTCAAGTACCGGTACCTTGTGGAAAGCTTGTCCCTCTGATGAGATTACATCACATAAATCTCAGGTTTTTTATTTGACCTACATGTAATTTTCATGGTCACAGAGGTCAAAGTTTAAAATTTTTAACGTAGGGCGGCCCTTTTCCTGATTATTTGACCGAGAGTGTTGAAATTTGGTGTGAAGATGTATCAAGGAACTCTCTCCTAGTGTATCAAATTCCCGGCCGGATCAAAACTCAAATATGGCTGTGAGGTGGCCGTCTTGAAAAATGAACTTTGGCCCATATATCATAAATACATGTAGCACAAACGTGGCGTTTTATCCCTGAATATGGATCGTATCCATCAGTCCTTAACGACAGGTAATTACTCTGGCCACGAACATTTATTCATTTTGGTGACATTTTTTGTGTGCACATCGTTTCATTTAGAGGCGAAGTACCTGCAAGTACCTATGAAAATAACGCTTTTACCAAATTGGACAACCTGTATTACTTTTAATCGGTTCCTTGTCTCTGCTTTGTCTTTTTGGTGGCCCTTGAGTAAATATTGATTGATCAGCAAGCTTTCATTCAGACTTCTACAGGGTATCCAAAAAAATTACCACCCATCCAAGCATAATAATTTTTTTAAGCACAACAATTTTTCCCTTGGCGTATTCGGAACTCTAACGATGGCTAATCCTGATCACAATCTAGTTACAATTAAATTCACCCTTTTGGACGATTCTACTGCGAAGTGCGGTAATGTAGGGTTTGTAAATCTTTCAGGGCGTCACTGTGTTGAAAGGCAAGGTTTTAATCATCCAGAAACTGACCCAAAGTGCGCGACCACTTCCTGATAATAGGCCTATACTTCAGACTTGAAAAAAATCGATGCATAGACTAACAAAACAATGAAAAGTCAAAAACTGTTTCAGTAATATTTATTTATTTTAATAGGCAACGTGCAATTTCCAGTTTTTGAAAAACTTTAATGTAATGTATAAATAGTAAGCATTCCATCTAACAATGAGTAGCCTAAGCACTGAAACAGTAGGCCTAATGCTCTTTCAATAAGCCCTAACAATGAATTGCAATAAAAAAATTGATGAGTGCAAAGAATGAATATGTTATCAGCGTTTAAAGCCTGGACTTCTGGGAAAATGCACAACAGGGCAGATAGTTTTCACTTTGTGATTATTCCAGGAGACAGGTTTTAAGCTGCGTGGCAGAAGTGCACCTAATTTCGTTTTCTGGGCATGTCTTCCTTCTGTTATTCCATTTCCTCTTAGTCAAATGAACCTATAACATCGGATTCTGCAGCTAACACTTTCTTTGAAAATCATTCTCTTTATTGAATACTGACAACACACAAAAGACGGAATAGGCCTACTCGTCAAGCAATCAAACTACACTAACCGATAGTGAAGAACTAATTTATTACTGTTAAACACTGCATCCCAAAGAATAATAATCTTTACAAAATAATTATCAACAACATGCAAAATAATATATTTAGCACCGAAATCAATTATGCCTTGCATTTCAAAAAGTAAAACATGCAAATTAGGCTATTGCACAACATTTTGAAGACGTTAAACATCCTTCACTTTGATCTCCAAAACATTATCTACCAGAGAAATCTAACAAGCTAGAATAAATTACATGTATGCCGCTCTTCGTTGATGGTGACGTGTGATTTTTACCAGAAAGGAAGTTATACATTTTTATCAGGGCAACTGGTCCTGCAAAATAGACATTCGAAGTAAAGTAATGGGAAACGAAAGACCCAAGTGCGACATCGCTGTTCTCGGAATTCAATGTACATGTAGTCTCTGTATAATTTGGGAATGAACTTGATGTATTCTATGGCATCAACTTTAGGTCCGATATATAAAATCACCAGCTTTGCTTTTTGGAGTCACTCTACACCAACATCTCCCTAAAACTGAAACGTTTACCTCTGGCACTTAATTCAAATACTGGCAGAACTAAACACGGTCAAAATTGCACAATAAAAGTGATCATGTGCTCAAATGTCGTTTCCATTAAAATACAACAGTAAATGTTTTAGTGCACTGATGATAAAAAACACATTTTGACATCCTCAAGAAGCGCAATTATAGGTTAGCTGGAAAGGAGTGATGTTTTGTATTAAGCTGATCGGATAGGTTTAAATACATGTAAAATACTAAACTACACGATATGAGTCACAATTGCATGAAATGGAATTGACTACAGATGTGTATACCGCACAGTCACTTCCTAAATAGAATCCTGTTTTTAAATAAAATAATCATCGTCAAGCAACAAAATTAAGGGGAAATTAAAAACAAATCAAGTTGGTTTGACGTGCCCACATAAAAATCAACAGTCGAACGACTTTTGTCCAAAATATTATCAACACCTTTGAAAATGTTTCCTGACGCAATTGTTGAAATTTCAAAGAAATGGCGAACCCTGGAATCAAGTAATGCTCAGGACATGACGAACTTGAATCTGTTCTTGATCATCTTACTGGGAGATGGATGTTTGTACGACCAAATGGGCAGCTTGAAATGCAGAATTTGAATTTTTTAAGGTACATGTACATGTAATGTGTAATTGTAATTTGCCGTTATTGCAACTTAATTTCTTAAATCATTGAAGTCATTTAAGAATAGATTTCAACTGACTCCGAGCGGCTTATCCATTCATCTCTTAAGAGGCAGAATTTTGATAAGGTTTTGATCATTTATGGTGAGTGAATCATTCAATATATACATTCAAATAGTTAGTGGAAACTTTCAATTAAAGACCAAATCAAACGATTATTTGTGGCCGGACTTACTTTTTGATTCTGACTGACCCTTTCCTCCTTCAAAATCTGATAAGAATCCAGTTCCCCTTAGCAGTGGATAGTGAGGGAACATCTGCGATACCTCTAGTCATGTATTATCAAATACCTCAGTCATCTATCATCAGATGCAATGGCACAGTAATGGTAATAAAGTATAAACATCTCTTGTTTTTCAGATTCAACACCAAAGTTGCAGAAAAATGCCAATAAGATGGAAAATATTGCAAAGAGAACAGAGCTTATGGCAACTGACAAGGCGTCATGTCTCATGGAGTTGATAATTTATTGATGCAATGCTAGAATTTCATTCAAAGAATGAGCATCCTTAGCATTACACTAGGAACTCCCTTGTGACTTGAGGCCGCATAACTCCAGGGTTTCGCCCAACACTAAGTCAGGAGGCTTGAAGAGAGTAAACGTTATCGAAGTTCTTCCTCATCTGGCTACAGCACTCTGATTTTGTTATGAACAAAATATAGCAGCTGCCATAAGTGGGAGTTTTTCGTAACTGTTCAACGTAATGCGTGAGGGTGGCAGATGTGACATCGGTTCGATCATCGATCATGATCAGGACATCCTGTTGCTCAAGACAGTGAGCTACATAATGAACATAACGTGGATCCTCTCGCAGTGCAGATGATTCGCTGGAGCATAGATTTGAGAAGACAGCTTGTACAAGTGATGTTGTTACTTTCCGGAGCTCAGCATAGAAGATGAAGGAGAACTCTGATATTCGTATGTTGTGTTCGTCTGCCATGTCAAATTCAAAGCCATGATTCAAACTACCACCACGAGTAAGTTCTGACAATGATTCCATCCACATGCTCAGGATGCCATGGATGAACTGCTGTCGTGCTGCATCCTTGAAAGGATTGCATTCAACAAGGACACAGGTGCGGTCTCGGAGCCCAGTCTCGCGATCACAGTAGAAGATTTCTTCAAGCTTCACCGTTGGAGCCCTGTAAGTAGAAAAGCAAGTATTCATGTCTTAGTTTAATGTTGTCTGCCACATACATGTAATGTAGACAGCCTCCAATCATCAGGTACATGTACATTTAATTTTTACTTGATCACACCCTTATACGTGTCCACAGTTTAAAAAATATCAGAAATGACGAACATATCATGACCTTGCATACATGAACATGTATCTGTCATTAGCCAACAAATATAACAACAGAAACACAAACATCAAGTTACTGTCAATAGCCTCAACATGCAAATTAGCAAAAAAATGAACAGTGACAGCTGTACAGTTTATACTGCGCTTGTAGTTTCTACAAAAATTGGGATATTAAACTATTGAGAAACCGTGCTGAAGAGAGAGATGAGTGCAGCATAGAGGTATGTTTGGTTGAAAAACCTTGATGTCACTTGAAGTCAACGTCGAAATATCTGCATGAGTAAATCATAACGAATTTATACAGCTTTGGTAAAAAAATACCATGATAAAATTATGATGTGGTTGTTTAAAGTATTAACAGCAAGGTTTTCCATACCATCATCAGCAACAAAAGCTAACAGAACGTAACACTGACTTACAACAAATAGCGCTGAACTTAAATTACAGCTGGTGGAAGACAAGATGAGGCAGCAGAACCACTGAAGAAATGAAAAACTTTATTAAACAACATCAAATGCAAGATACAAACAAAATGATTTCTCTGCACTTGTAAACAATTCAATGATAGATAACTAAATATTTGGCAAAACAGGACAGTCATTCTGAATTTTACCTTTTCTCAGGAATTCCTAGCCCACTAAACTTTGAAAATTGTTCTTTCCACACAGTGCAAAATGAATACTCCAAAATGACCTAGGTCCACTCGACATCCAAAAATATGCTGTTGCTTTACCTAATGTTTTTTTTGAAAGCTTTCATCAATATACAATCATAATGCAGCACACCAGTGTAAAAACAAGTACATGTAGCTTTATATGTATTAATAACATCAAGAGAAAAAAAGTTCTTCAAAAGAACAAATGCAAAAAAAGACTAGGAATCTATAACAATGTGGTTGAGAAATGCAAGAATTCAAAAACTACAGAGACTTAAGAACCTACAGAGAAAGATCTCGAGGTGAATGACTCCATCAGTGCCATCTTTACAATGCGATAGAATATTTTACCAACCGCAAATGAATATAGATGGAGATACAGGCACTTCACATATTGTTGATGTTCTCAAATGATGCCAGAGTAACCATGTTCGTATCCTGTTGGGTAGATGGCAGCACCCTGCAAGTAGCTTACCAAACCGCATGCCGATATACTAGTACATGTTTTGTTCACAGTTTCTCAATTTTATTGTGAAATTGAACACTTCACTCTAACGTTCAAACTCTTGATACCACAGACAAATTGCAATCATGCCTGTTTATATGAAGTTGTGGGCTGTCATACTCCATTTAACTGAGAGGATGGCCCTCTTGTCCTCTTGTGGACATTAGTGACGATCAATGAATGGAAATCATATACATCGTACTCGTATCTGTTCACTAATCAATGAACTAAATATACCAAGGTATTGGAAATACACATGTTGAGCGAACTCTTATCAGCCTATAAATGACGGACAAGGGTTTCTTGTATTTCTTATAGACCGCAGTAGAAAATAAAAACAAACACTAGAACGGTGAAATTTGCTTGACAGCAAATTTGATGGTCTCTACATCAGAAAATGGAAATTGAGTGAAGAAAGGGCAAGGAGGGGTATGACTCTGTGGCACAGCAGTCAGGTTCTTGGGGTTCCCATCCTCCTGGAATGTCTTCCTGGCGAAGGACATATGTAGGGTAGGCAGATAGAGAGGAAGGGCAGACAAACGAGGGGCAGGGGCGGGGAGGAGCAGGGCAGGGGAGGGCAGTGGTGGGGACAGGGGAGGGCGGGGGCATGGGTGGGGGCGAGGCGGGGAAGGGGCCGGGCGGGGAGGAGACTGTCTTCAGAGATCAGAGGA
>NMRB01000380.1:95863-138561 GCA_002633025.1 Notospermus geniculatus | reverse complement strand
TTTTCTGGTCATCCTGAATTTTGTCAACACTGAAAAGACGTAGCATGAGGGCGGGATAGCGGTAGTGAAATAAATGACTGTGAGTCAAACAAACTCAATTCTAATTGCCAAAAATCTGACCAGATAGAGAAATAACTGGTGCAAACTTGACCACAGGTGTCCTTTCTTTGCTAAGTTTGAATTGGCCACACTAACCCTGGAAGAAAATACATGTATTCACCAACTTTGATGTTGTCCCTCTCTGTAAAGGGTACTGGTAGAACATTGAATACATGAACCACCAGCAATCTTAATCAATGTAAGCCCACAGTATACTCAACTGCCTGGCTTCTAATTTGTTGTACAGCAGTGGTGAAGATTCAGTGAATAAAAAAGGGGGCATTTTTTCGAGTTGCACCATTGCAGTGGTAAATATTGTCAGCTCTCCATATAGTTTAGACACTTTTCCAAACAGCACTTTTAAGGCTTCACCAAAACCCAACAAATGCCTCAATTAGTCATGTCTGCAAAAGGCTGATCTCGTGAATGACCTTCACCACGTACATCACCAAGACAATATGAATTGATTGCACGTCAGGGTGAAACCATATTGTGCACAATATGTGCGGAAATGAGCCACATCGGTGACAGTCATGATAATTACATAATGGACAGGCCAGGTCAACGTGAATCTGATTTAAAGGAGTAAGATTGAGACTGATCATCCTCTGGGCCAGAGTGCACCGCTGACATGTATAACATGACAGCTACGACAAGCGATGATTAAATTTGACGCCACATTTCGACAAAGTAGCATGCTTGGTGGAAATTTTAAGCTGCAATTAACGAGGTTGTATATCAGGAGTATATTATTTTACTGGCGACACTGTGGAGATAACGAAGAAATGAAATTGATAATGAACTAGATGGTGATAATGTGATTCTCTTCCTAACAAGATAATGTACTTTATAGGTCTACACGTGTGTGATGAAATATAATCTATTTATCCACAAAATTATACTTGGGGAACATCTCAGTGAAATCATTACCTTCCTTCTTTTTGTATCATACCATACACATTCGAAAATTGGGCCAGAGAATCAGAGAGCTGCACATTTCCTTTCTCCGTCACGATTGGCAGCCTTACCTCCACAAAACCCCCACCCCCCATATTAGAGTCGGCTCCCTTCTCCCACTATGTATGTCGCTTTAAGTACACTCAACTCATACACTCTGCGAAAGAACCCGGAAACTGTTTTTTTCCGCGGAAAAACCTTAGTCATGTTAGTTTGCTGTCACAGAGTCGCCCTCTTTGTCACATAACTGACTGGCAGGGCCGTATTGAAAGGGGGGGGGGCGAGGGGGGCAGTTGCCCCCCCCCTGAGCCAACCAAAAAAACGTGATTTTCATGCGGATTTTGGGCAAAAAACGGCAAAAAGAGGTCTTCTGCCCCCCTGAGAGGCTTCTGCCCCCCCGGACCAAAAAGTTAAATACGGCCCTGACTGGGGATCGAACCCTATACCTCAGAGGTGATAGGCACCGATTATGCCACTCCGACAGCCGTGCACAGCTTACTGTACTTTAGGATGACTGCACCAACAATTTACAGAAATGTTCCTTCCCTTTAGGGAGTCACCTTGTTTTGGCATCTCTACTTAAAGAGATCATCAAGATCCCAGGCACTAGCTAGTTCTTTCCACTTTTCCTCAAGGCAAGGTAAAAAGCCTCAGGAAGTTACCAATGAGATTAATGCTGCAATATTAGTCATATCAAGGTTTTTTATCATGGTCACACCAGATTGATTTTTACCATTGGAGAGCAAATCCCTCTTTATGTGATGCATGCAGACCAGACATTGTTTCAGCATAAACATCATTTACGAATTTTTCTAGCTCTCAGATTCACAGAAAAAAAAATCAACTCGAGTGGAGACTCAGAGTCTCACTTTAGGGACAAAATGGTTCGAAACACTTTTTGACTCAAAATGAAACAGAAAATATTTCGGCGCGAGACAATGTCATCTCGGCCTGAAATATTTTCTCTCAGATCGAGACTGTCAGTATCTCAACCCGAAATATTTTCTCTCGGAACGAGGTGTCATTGTCTCGGGCCGAAATATTTTCTGTTTCATTTTGAGTCAAAAAGTATTTCGAACCGTTTTGTCCCTAAAGTGAGACTTTGAATCTTCACTCGAGTTGATTTTTTTTTCTGTGTTACGGTTTGATATATTTTACAGCATGACATCAAAAGGGTGTTAATACTGTTCTCCAACTATTGATCCTTAAAAACATTCATCAATAAGTAATATTGGAGCCCTGCTCATGAAATATCATCCCGTTCAACAGTCACAGCTCAAGATATCGTTCATTGAATCCTGAAATGCCAGCACCACCAACATATCCAATGACATTCTAACATGTCTAATATGACTGCAGTTCTGGCATGACTACAGTTTATACATATACATCACCCTATGAAAGAAGCTTATGATGGCACGAGAGTCATACAGAAAGATATATTATTATTCTTTTTCATCACCAGCTGATGTCTACTTGATTTCCCAAGTTACGTATTGGTGATGATGGGTATACCCATGGGATAATAAGCATGCCGGCTAGCTCACCACTGTTGTGGAGGAAAAGTGTGGACAAGCTTAACATGCTTTTATGCAATACCCCTGGGGTTGAAAGCCACTGCAGAAGGTATCTGAGTTTGGGTCATAATGCTCTAAAGTTCAGAGAGAACCTTCCGTTTTCCATATTTTTTTTATTCAGCTCATTTGGAGGGAAGTGATTTTTCCCAGATGTGCCATTCCCGACAAAATCACTATATCGTTTATTGCATTTCTTTCCATTTATTTTTAAGTATCAACTGACAGCCAAACCTCGGAGGTGCGTGGAGTTATTAGCATCTTTATAGTGCAACAAAACATTTTTGAGCCATCACATGGGATGGAATCGGCCTCTCTGCCATCTGCATTTATCACACTAAGGGGGGGGGGGGGTTCANAGCGAATGGAAAGGTCAAATGGATCACTTTTATAGGAAATTGATAGGATTTCAAGATCTGTGTTGCATTCACAACAACACAATATAGAACAGCATGAGAAGAAAATTTTCTACCATTTAATAAGGAGCAAGTATTTTTATGAGTGGTCTTTAAATTGACTCATCAGTACGAATGATGATGTGTTCTCTTTAAATACGAGAGCATCAGAAAATTCACATGAAGTTGTCCTTCAAATGTCATTCAGAGTTTCAGTTCACTTTCTGCACGAAACATTTGAATGCCGACATGTCAGTTCGGGCAATTATCATGTGTTCTGGAGGAAGACTGCCAGTAAAGGGTCGTTTTAGGGTATACGACATTGATCAAAATAACTCGAAGAAAGTGTGAAGTATTGATTTTACCTTGTGAGAGGCCAGGTGTTCACATCATCCTCAACGAACCTGCGAAATCTTTCCCAAGCAAGTCTTTCCTACCAGATTCTTAGCAATTGTTGAAATCCACTGACAAGTTGACAACAAAAATGTGCGCCATCTACGCCTTCTTAGACAAGCTCAGCATCGTAATGATGAACGCATGGGATTCCATTTGGATTAGATTTATAAGAAAGTGGCAAATTTCCCGAAGGATCTGAGCCAGTTTTTCAGGTTCGTGCTAAGCATTTGAAATGCTTCATCAGATCAGCACAATTTCAAAGCAGCGTGAAATGAATATTAACTAAAAGAGATTAATAGTTTCCTTGGAGGTCGTAGCCATATTTGCATAGAAAGGGAAAATAATAAATGTTGGATTCACTTTTCAGTTTTATGGCCATTTCTTGCTATATTGAATCAGCAGGGTAGAGAATATGAAAGGGGTGAGCTTTAGAGACATACTGAATTCTTCAATTTTAAGGGGTCAGTCACGTTCGATAACCATGTGATGTGATGTGATGTGGTGTGGTGTGGGGTGGGGTGATGGCACACACCAACTGAGTTACACCTTCCTTTAAATTCTGGATGAGAAAATAGTATCTTGCATTGAGATTTAGAAATATCGCAGTTATAACTAAGGCTGTATGCCAAGTAAAAATGTATCTTGGTTAATACTTTGCACAATTAGAATGCAAATTGAACGCTTAGTTCTGTTCTCATGGGCTACAAAGTCTCAAACCGACCATTCCAAATTAATCCTTAATTCTCAATTATCAAGCCCTTTGCAGCTGATGTCTCAACTCTACTTAACTTCACGGAACGTTTGCCATGATTTGCAGTGTTCATTTGCATAAAGCTATGAATAATTTGATGTGGATTTCATGTTGTGTTATGAAACACTGGGGTGGAAGTGAAGAACACCAGTAGGTACCATCTTTGATGGTGATGATCAACAACGTGGATATCAGATTATCAATGAGTAGTAATTGTGAGCAATAGACACAAACTTTAAGGTAAACTCCCTAAAGATAGGCCCTTATCTTTGTAAGATGTACCAATGACATATTCACAATTATATTTCAGTACATTTCAAACGTCATGGCAAGGCTTAAATTACATACTTCCTAAAGTACCAATTTTCCACACATGCCAATGCACCAACTAGCAAATAAGGTATACAAAAATATAATATCTTTTTCATTCGAAGACGATGCTGGAGATCATTGAATTGTATCTCAGCAGACCAATTCATTTCAAGGTATCTATCAAATTATCTGGATTGACAGTAAGCCATTTATATCAACGGAAAAGCTATAAGTTAACCGACTTAGTGTCATAAAGACTGTGAGGTGATTCGATGAGATTGATATCAGTGTCTTGCTGACACCATCAGAAATAAGATGTGAAAGATGATCATTCCGCCATAGCAATCGCTTCAGACTATGGAAGGCGTTCAGAGTACTTTCAGGTCATTTTTCCAGGGCTGCGACCGTTTAGTATTGGAAATATGATGAAGGTTGTTGACCATTGTTGCGGATATTGGCATCATGTACAGTATGTTGACTTTGCTTCCACCCATGTCGTCTCTAGCATTTGACAAATTATACATGGATTACTGCTTAACCACTTCTGTGCTGGCCGCATTATGATGCTAAGTGCCGCAGGTTTGCGTTAAGAGCGACGTCATGATGCAGTTTTAGTGGGAAAATGCGTTAAAATTACGTTGTGGCAATGACCTCACCATCCTGTTCCGTTATAACGGCACTGCAGGAAGTGTTTAAACTAGTAACAACTCCTCTATATTGAATTGAACTCAGAAATAACACTTCGTTATCCTGACTAATTTTACCTGATACACACACACAACTTCAAATCTTATTCTCCAGTGTAATTTCCATTTGTTTACACACTGTAACCATGGACCGGGAAAATCATCTCAATTATTGAGACGTTACCCATTAAGTTTTCCGCTAGATTTCATTTAAAGACAGCATTGGGCGACCGTGTCTTTTCCAATAACATACACAAGTTTCTGCTTCGATTTCCCAATAATAAGATCTTCATTCACGAGAGAAGCGTAGCGTGACGGGAGCTGAAGCGGATGTTGATGAAATCGTGCAGCAAACACATTGTATTATTTCATGATTAACCCAACTCCAGATATTGTCTCAGCAAAAATGAAGTAGGCAGCGCTGTTTTTTCCCGATTTTACAAAAATGTAGGCTTCTCGCTGAAGCCATTATACTTAAAACACAACTTTTCTATGATTTATAGAGTGCCTGTCATCCAGAGATGTCACTAAAGACGCTCCCTGAGATAACAATGAAGCAATTTCAAGTAAATCTCTATTCCATCCAAATCCCAACATTCTCCGCAACTGATAATGCTCAGTAGACAGAGGAGAATAATGTTTTGATACAGAAAATATGAAATGAGTTGCTTTAGACAGCAGCATGACCTCAAAAGAGTTGAGCAGCAACCAGAGAAACTGCCTCAAAGCAAATTATTGAAAGATCGTCAACAAAGAATACTAACTTAACCGAAAAATTTCCACATGGCGAAGTTCATCTTGTAAGCGTTTGCAGACACATGGAAATGGCAGAATGTGTCAGAGAAAATTGTGGCTATTACTCTCATTGAATTTAAGACGAATATTGGGGAATGAAAACAGGTAAACTGAGTAGCAGTATCTTGTTTCCCAAATGTTGTTGCTGAAAACGGCGTGATGCAGTTTCATCTTTACCTTCAGGCTTGACGCAATGAATTGTCAAGTCAAGCGACCAAAGAGTATCTGTTGGTACAACGATTATCAGACTGGATTTCCGTACCCTTGTGAAGAAGTAGGTTGTTGCTAATATTGCAGCGCTGTAGCTGCTATAACAATTGCTAGCTAAAGGCGAGTGAGGTTTTCCAAATGTTGTTGTTGAAAATGGCGTGATGCAGTTTCATCTTTACCTTCAGGCTTGACGCATTGAATTGTCAAGTCAAGCTACCAAAGAGTATCTGTTGGTAGGCTACAAAGATTATCAGACTGGATATCCGCACCCTTGTGAAAAAGTATAGGTTGTTGCTAATGTTGCAACGCTGTACATTGTAAAGGCAGGAGAGTGAGGTTAATGCGAACAAATTAAAAACAAGACAAATGCCAATGTTTCAAATGGCAACGTTTACGGCTGCACGTCATGACAACTCATCCAGTGATCCAACAGAGTTGGCGTAGGCTTGTCTGTTCAATGGATGGTGAATTGAGCACATTAGGCGAACATGAAGATTGTCTCCCTAATGGCATTTGTAATAGGATCAGCTTTAATGTCAATATCAAGTTACGTGCTTCTGGTAAATTAGCATTAATATGTTTACTTGATGATTAGTGATAATTGCCGGGTAGACATGGATGAAATTGTTGAAAGAGCACTCATTAAGGAAACATGTATCAACAATGATGGATATGTCTCCGAAGCTTAAGATGTATCAAAAAAGACTGATTTGTCTGCAAAAGTTTTTGAAAAAAAACATACTAAACAAGAGAAAGTTGAAAACTGAATCCCAAATCCACAACGCACACTCACAGTTAGGGTACTTTAGAGCAAGTCATCACCTGTTCGTTTTGCTGAAATAACTTTTTGCCTTTCTCTTGGCCCCTACGTGTCCCTTTTCAAACGAATTTCCACATGGAGTGTAACAGAAACAAGCCAAATAAGCTTAAATAAAACAACAATCAGAACTTTCCTAAAGCTTCCTAAGTCTACCTTGAACATGGCCTTTCTCCAGGCTCTGGTACCTTCTGCAGCGAGACAGGATGAAGTTTAGTCAGCTCCCCCATCGTGCTCACGCCCATCTCTTTTAGGAATGTCTGTATCTTCAACTCGTGATTCTGGATCAACTCTCTCCGTATCAGTTTAACAACAGCTGAAACAGAAAGCAATTGATTACAAAATCAGCATATGTAGCATCTGAGGCTTTCGCAGGTTGGGTGGAAAAGGGCCTTATCAGGCTGGAGATTTACTTTCTATGTTGTCCCCACGGAAACTCGACTAGTACCTCCTGAACTTGATAGATAGCTGGGTACGTTTGACTCTGTCCCTGTGTATTGCCAGAGGATATCATTAGGTCATCAGCAAATCCCCTGGGTACAAAAGCTTGAGCAGCAGATCTGCAGCCTGTTACTTGCTACAGAAGAGCCCTGACCCCCCCCCCCCGGACAACTTGAACACCAGAGTTTTTTTTTGAAAATTGTCAGCCTAAATAAATCATCATTTAAGCAGGATAATGTGCATCCCCTTTTGTAAATTAGAAGAGCTCATTTAGATAATTGCTATACAAAGCCTCTGCTTTAAGATTATACGTCAAATCCATTAGTAAATTGCCTACGCTTTAAACGCTTATAATAAACAACAAAAGTAATTCCCAATTTCCTTTATTTTTTGTCTTATGATTGATAAGGCACCAGTGCAAAAATGTACATTATGTACCTGTAAATAAGCTGCTTTTATACATGTACAAGTTCAAGACAAAGTGTCATGAAAGTTATCTACACCAGCAGTAAACAATGAATTAAAATACATGTAAGTGGATATTTCTTTGCTCTCAGGAAAATGAAATGCACTTGGTGTTTGGGTGATCACCACAGACGAACGTTGGTTTTGATTCCTCAAACCCCCACGTACATGTACCACAAATCAAATCAATTGGATTTTGGCATGTCAGTAACTCATGCAGTGAAACTACGTCTCTGGCATGTCTGGCTTTAAGGTCCTGTTTATTGATGGGCTGGGTGCAGGATGCGTAGTAACAAGTCGATGGTACCAATACACAAAAGCCGATGTAATAACGTCAATTTATTCTTTCCTGCCCTTCTCTTTCGTACCAGCTCATTCACTTCTGGGACCTCTACTGGAAAGTTCCTGAGGAAGATCCCGGTCGGGGTCGAAAATTTGCGAAATTCGGAGATGGCTTTTACTTAGATCTATACATGTACTTGTCATTTTGTGTGTCATTTTTTGTGCTGTATTTTGGATATTATATGTTCTCTTTCGTACAATGTTACTCTTAGTAATGAGCTCAGATTCAGCAACAATATCATCCAGCTTACACTATAAATTTAACTTCATCATGGGTACTGTTGGATCATATGATATACCTTACCTCCTGAATCCTGTATACTGAGCCTTGAGGTTATCCCAGATTTCATAGCAGACACATCCACTGGAAGATCGGTGTTCTCTGTGAGATAACATACTTGAGCTTAGCACCTTCAAAATTCCCAGCATTGCATTTGCAAAATGTTACATTGCTCAGATTGCTAAAAGACAAATCAGCACCAGCAAATGTTACGTTTGTAACAATCAAACCAGAAAAATCAACATTCAGCAGGATGCTGTTTCGCAACTGAACATTATCCAATTTGAATGAGAATTTGTTAATCGCTAATTTTGATAAGTCAGTCCTGGACAGGTTTGCGCCATACAGATCTAATCGGATTGTCAGAGGTTTTTTATGCCGCAAAACAGCCATGACCGCATTATTCAAACTGTAAGCTGTCTGTAAGTACAAGTTGAAAGACTCTACACGTGTGTCAAGAAGGCTGTTGCGATAGCCGATCAGATCCTGGAGGCTGCAAACACAGTGGTAAGGCCTGAATAACTGGTGCATGTCCTGTGTTGTGTGCGCTAACTGTGTATGTTGGGCATGTTGTATGGTTGTCATGTCTTGATCTAACACTTTATACGCCTGCCTGTTGTCATCCCAAAGCATCATCTGACCACGGAAACCATATATCTCTGGTTTGCAAGATTGTCCAAATGGTGAAAAGCATCGGAAGAATTTGTAGCGGGGTAATTCTGAAACAGTGCGGTTGTCTTCTAATAGTCTCAGCCCGCATTGTTTATATACTTTTGCGACATTCCATGCAAGGGTGGCTTTTCCGTCACTAGTCCGTAAGTACACAAACTTCTTTGTTTTTCCTTTGGGCACAGCCTCTATCACAGACTTCAACATGTCATTGTAACAGAAATGCACATCATTCTGTTTCAAATGCTGGAACATACATTCGACAGCATTTTCTGCTAAAAGTTCCACATCAGCTAAACCGTACAAAACAGAAATGTGGTACTCGTAAATGATTGACAGTTCATTTGCAACTGCCATAATGATAGACTTCATTTCACGATCACTCACACCGACAACTTTTTGAGCCACCGATCTCTTCTTCCTAAAAGAATATCGTCCTTCCAAATCCGACAAAGAACATCTTCGCTGCAGTCCCGGTGAATCCTTCCCAAAAGATTTTGGAGATCTTGACCTTTGGTTGCTGTACTGCACAAGGCATGGATAACTCAATCTCGGGTCACCATTCAACAGATCCAAGTCTTGAACGACTCCAATTTTGTTGCATCGGGCATGGTTGTGCCATGAGGAGGAAACTTGTTCCAATTTCTCAAAAAAACACGAGACAACGCTCTGTTGGAAGTGATTCTTGTGGAGCTTGATTTCTTCAATGCTGGGCTGGACAAACAGACATGCATCCATGGTGATGCTTGTGGGGATTCCAGGTCTGAAACGACAAAAAGGTCGAAGGTCTGATTAAAGGTCAGTCAACTGTCTCCAATGGTTTAACGACAAGATTATAAAACATTCATGTGCAATTCTCAGTAATGCAGGGGAAATTGAAGCCCCTGGAGAACATCTGCACAATGAATCAATAGCGTATTCTAAAAGCCTCTGGAAAAATCTGACCAGGATTTGAGGCAGGAGGTTTCACTTCATCTCTCAGAATGTCACCTATAAGTTGAAACATTTTCTTCTCTTTAGAAAAAGATCCCTTTGTCACAAAGCTTTTTCTTGGCAAGAGAGATACTAAGAGAAGAACATCTCCATAGCAATCCAAAGTAATCCAATGATAGCCAATAGTTTCTTCTCTTATGTATCATCACACTGGTAGACCAGATAAAGGGCTTTGAAGGATGGGATATAGAGCATTTCCACAGGGTAATTCGAACTTCAAAGCTTTTCTTTCAAAATCTTCTACATCCTGAAGTGGCAACGTTAGTACTTAGTAAAGACTAACAGTACACGTTTTTTTTTTATTTTTGTGAATATAGCACGAATGTAGCCAGTACATTCATGAAATATCAACGGCCAGGCACCGGTGCAGTAGTACATGTACGTACACTATGATGGACCTTTTTCAATTGTGATAGTAAAATATACTGCAATCACAACTTTTTTCACACTCAAACTATAAGAATAGACTGTAACTTTGCCAACATTCATTAATTCATCCCATACCCAATTACAGCTAAAAAAGTCAATCAACTCATCAAGTGGAAATCACAATCATGGCGAGTTCTGATGCATGAGATGACATCACCTGATCCGTCATTCAATTACCCCTCTCGTCTACATTGAGAGTAAGAGTATATGTGCTCTCGGTCTTTTAGGATCATCAGACTCTGATGTGGTGGGTTCCCAGTGGTTATATCAGATGACTACATGTACGTATCTGATTCACGAGGCAGGGGCAATCTACATCAGGTGAACGTGCACCATTGTGATATTAAGTGATGTCAGCATTGCCTCCTTGTGAGATTGACCCTTTGTCTTTTTAAGTCCAACATGCATCTGGTGATATGAGAAGCAATTTTCCTTTTCTATTTCTTTTCAATTTTTCTTTCCTATTTCGTATCTTGAGTTGGAAGGATGGTC
The DNA here is from genome assembly GCA_002633025.1 of Notospermus geniculatus. Classification (NCBI taxonomy): domain Eukaryota; kingdom Metazoa; phylum Nemertea; class Pilidiophora; order Heteronemertea; family Lineidae; genus Notospermus; species Notospermus geniculatus. The sequence continues at coordinate 127,458 of NMRB01000380.1, read as the reverse complement.
ATCCTTGACAGTCCACAAATGGTACGAATTTTCTCAGATAAGCACAAATTTAGTTTTGATATAAGTCATTTCAGAATTTACCTGTGATGTAATATACATTTTTTAGTTCAGTTTTTGAAACGGCTCGACCTATAGTATTTAAGACTGCCCTAGAAACTGGCACGCAGGGAGTGCCTTCTGTTTGGGCAGCTGGCATGAAAAACTGTGGTCCAAATTTAGAGTTTGTTCCAAAAAGAACTCAAAGAAACAAACAAGGAAATGAGAAAGAGGGTGCAATGATTCATGAAGAAATTGATTTCCTTTCACAGGCTATGTTCTACCCGGACATCCCGAGGACGTAATAAATCACTGTTTTGTGCTTTCTCGTAAATAACCTAATGCGTTCAGGAACAACAAGATGTTTGTGTGGCATTCCACCTGATAGAGATTGGAGCAGATTGGTGCTATGGTTGCAGATGTTTCCAAATGGCAATAAAGAAGGTGGGGCCCTAAAATACATATTTTTGTTATGTTTAAGTATTGTCTAGAGAATTGATATTGACGGAAATTATCAAAACGATATACATGTACCTCTTGTACAAAGATTAATGGTAGGAAGTAAAAATCATCTTACAAGGAAATTCAAATAGCGTTCTACACTGGCCGCTGGTCTACTGACAAACACCATTTTTCTGTCCATTACCCCTAATAGGGACAGCAGCTTCCCTCCCAATTGATTAACCATCTAAATCATACTAGCGCATCCGCGATATTCATTCTCATAACATGCTTGCCTATTAGATTGATAACAATATTGTCCGACGTATTTAGATGAGGGAGCCATAAATGGCGAGGTTTTTCTTCGTCTAGCTGGACCATTGGCAATGAAGTTAAGGGATCGTGAATGTTAAGTGATCAATTTATGCTTAACCATCAACGGCCCATATAACACAGCATATGCGGTGAGCTCGGATATATATTAGGGAGGTTGAAATCAACGACGTATCACGGATCCTTATACATATATGGATAGAATTCTGTACAACGAGGAAAAATTTTGTGTACATTTCGAGCCGTATGCGTATAAGGATCCGTGATAAGTCGCTGATCTCAACCTCCCTACTATGAAAAACCTGTTCAATCATAACTGCATGAGATTAAATATATAGTTTCCCGCGGAATAAAAGGACAGATATGCTTTGGCCAAGAAACTTATCCTGTTTGGTTACCTTTTTTCAAAGTTCTACGACAAAGAACTACTACCATATAGTTTGCCTTGGAAACCTCACACCAATATCATTCATTATCCATCCTTGGAACAGAACAATACACTTTATTACACAACCATTTCACTTCCCGCTGTAGTGCTCTAATTCCCAGCAGCTTTTAGCTACTGCCCAGCAATTACTCTGTATTGATGTTATATTTGTAACTATGAGCGATAATGCATGACAATATTGACAGGCTCAGAAGCTGCCATCATCATTGACTGGGTGGGTGTGTCCACGATGATTGATTACATGTACGCTTGACGGCATTGTTTGCATGCACTGCAATCATAGCCAAAGCGTAAAGCTACGTACAGCCAACTCTCTTTCAGCCAAGCTATAAATTCTGCAAAATATCATGTGCAACACATGTGGTATCATACATTGTAGAAGAAACCATGAAATGCCTCTAGTTGCTTCTATCACTCTTTATGAACGCCCAAAATAGACCAACCACTCGACATGAATGCATGGCCAATGAGATTAATACCATATTCAAGAAAAAATACACAAACCATCCACAGCCAGTAACCAGTTGAATTCAAACCAAACGAACTGTGTTACACAGTAACAGGTGCAGATGTTGTTTTACATATGATATTGCACAGCATGGGAAACTGGAATTTTGACTTTAATATCCGCACCAGTCGTGGCCAAAGGAAAGTCAACTACCATCAATCATATCACTATTTGCTGATCCCCCCCCCCCCCCCATCTCCTGGAGGGTCCAGTAACGTATCATCAAAAATTGATAAGCCCGCTTATCTATTTTTGGTATCATATATATGTCATATTGAGAACATCAAATGCAAAATGGAATTGACCTTTAAGAATACTAGTATGGTCAAGTAAGGGTAGTGAACCTGCAGAAATGTACTCCAGCTGTCAGCCATGAAAGTATGAATTATATGATCTTTTAGACTGACTGATGTCGTCAGCTGAACATGGGTAATATGAAGGGCAGGGAAGTCAGTTGCAAGCGCTCCAGTCATTAATATCTCAAGCTCTCCCATCATAAGAAGTTATTTTTAACCCTAAAAAAGCGATGGCCTGCCCACAACTAAGAGGATGGTTCATAATGCAACAGTTTGGCACTGGGATGTCTGTGTTAATATCAGGCAACAAAACCACGGAACCAAACAAACAATTCTATCAATCATATTCAAACTCTGAAAGACCAATCCCCTCACAAAACGCTGTGCTTCCTAAAACAGCAAATCCATGATGTGGGCAGTACGAAAAGACTGTGACTTACTAATACACATTATACGTAGTATTTGCACATGATTTATGAAGCACCGGCCCATGAGCGATGATGACACAACGTTGCGGACATTAATTATTCAGCGTTTCTTGTGGCGAAAAAAAGATAACTGGGTTATGATACACCCTGGTAACCACAGAGTATACCCACTCTATGCGTGTTGGCCGCCTATGCCACTTTCTCAACCACCGGAGAACAAACACAGCAGTCACTACATATCACAGCATTTTCACTTCAATCCATTTATTGATACTTTATTACAGTTGGTTGCCTAGCACTCCACGGAACAACCACCAGGGGTATATTCACGTCTGCAGAGCTGTAATGTGTGAAAAAATCTGAAGAATGTAATGGGACAGCTAACAATGTTAGGCAATTTTCTGTTGCCTGTTCATACCATCAGGGAGTCTTGCCATTGTCATGCTTCATCAATAAGGAATGGCAAATTTATGGGCTTGCAAGTTGCATTTTTTCTCTTCCAGAATACTGTTTTCATGTTGGCCCACTCAATTGAATGAAAAATGGCGATCTTATTATATTATACAAATGTATTGTTATTGTTGGGTTGGTTAAGACATAACTTTCCATGAAATTCAACATAAAAGATTTGTTGCTGTGTATTATGGAAAGGCTCTGAAAGGAGAATCATCACCAAGCATGTGTAAATAATTGATATACATGTAGCTGAAATGTCGAGGGTAACGCCTATGTGGCTGCTTAGATCAAAATGTCAAGAGGAAATTCTCCTGCCTGCAGGAACTATTTGATAGTCTTGTCATAGCCTAATAGGATCAGCGTCATTTGACTGTGAGAACGGTCAATCAATATGTCCCTTATTGGCTCTCTTAGACCAAAGGCAAGACGACCAGCAGTAATGACGAGCCACAAGATGTCAAGGGTGCAGACCAAGGATGCAGGTTTTAGTGCAGTTGTTGCATCGCTTATGATGGCTCATGGACATTAAACATCAGTGTTGCTTCCATGCTGATCACCATATTCCCGACTTGGACTGAGAAACGCTGTGTTTGCCATGGCCACTCCAGCCAGTCATGCCGCTGAGCCGTTTGTTGACACAAGAAAGCAAAACCGAGTGGTTTGGCTATTAACTTCATGATCATACTGGTGGAAAATTTTCATCAGCCATCGTGCTCAGATGATGATATGGATAGTACTTTCACTCTATCATTAGCTGTACTTGGACACACACTATCACATCGAGTATATACTGATATCACGTGGAGTGATATGATTGGTTGTGAGCTGCAGGAAGTGATTGATTCGCAGTAGGGACATTTTAGAACTACTTCTACTTAGATGATTAGATACATAATTTACTTTGACACGACCTGTAGAAGAAGCAATGAATACATGGAGGATGGATTTCCGCCTTAGCCATGTGGATAGACTGAAAATTTCGTCTAATGGTATCAAGAAATTCACCCTCTCATTCTGATCAGTATATTGGGGAAAGCAACAAGATAGCCGATATTACATGAACAGAGTAACTAACCAGCCTGAGAAAAATTACATGGATGGAATTTCAAATGCAGAATAAACGTCAATAGAAGCAATCTAGGCCTCTACACACATAGTAATGTCAGATGTGAATGTCTTAATACTCAGGAGACATGGTTACCTACATGACTGGTTGCAGATGTAACCAAGCAACATTATCTGTAATCGTTGAAAGAAATGCGCTAGTCATGGGAAGGAAAAAATAAATTGATCGTCAATCGGATACCAATAGTGGAATCGGCTGACATCTGCTCAGGTGGACAGCATGGTTCACCTGAATTTACCAGCAGTGATGGTATCTTACAAGTTTGATTTGAAGGACAGTCTTCAAAATTTCAAAATTTCTTTGTACATGACAGTTTCCAGTTACAGTGACACAGGCACATGGCTATGAAAATCAGATAACAATGTAAAATACTTATGCTTCAAAGAATAGGTATCGGGAGAACCAACCCAGTATCACATGAAAGATCTTCTTGCTTCTTGATAACGGTACTTTCCAAGAATACCCATGGTAGCGGTGCTCTTTAGAATGATTAAAAGGATTGCTTTCCTTTACCCTGTCTGATTCAATGGTGAGATAAATCACAACATAATGACATAGGCAAAAGACATTGATGTCCAAAAAATACATGTTCGTCTATCTACACAGGGAAAATTCCATCCCCGTGCTTGTTGTATACATTCATTTACCAAGTAAACATCTGAAAACTTGATGGTTTGCTCTCTTGAGCGTGTTTCTTCATCGCTCAGACGCAGATTGAAGGAGGCTGGAACAACATTAAAAGTTTGTAAACAATGTTGAGTGGGACGGGTTTGTGAATATGCACTACAGGAGATGGTAATGACTTTAGTGGCAGCGTTTTAGCAATTTCTGGCTGATTTGATTTGAAGATTCCACTATGAAAATGTTTTCTGTAAGCTGTCGAAGTTAATGATGAGCATAAAATTCATCATGATTCCACTTTGGTTTGGCGTTTTACAGCCTTTCACCAAGCACACTTTTAGGAGAAGGTATCATTCAGGAGAGGCCATTTTAATTGCGCGGAAACTGCCAAGCAGCCGAAGCAGAAAGGAAAACTGAGCAACTAGTCATACATGTATAAGAAGACGACTTTCGAATTGACTACCACAGCCCTTTTATTGCAATTCATTGCAATTTACACCAACCATACTGAACAAATTTTAGGACCTGCATAACATGGTGATTAATTATTAAAATCATCAACCAATTCAGTGTGGTTACAGCTCATTAATACAGAAATGGATAAATATCTATGTTATCTCAACAGCCAAGCAATCAGAAGGTTCCTCAAGCACCAACGTGGAGACAGGATTCCCAATGGTATATGTCATATCCGATTGAATCAGTCTCCATTATGAGAAACTGCAAATCGACTAGACTAGTATTCTAACTTGAGTGTACAAAGTTTAAAAATGGTTATTAGTAAAGATTAATAAGAACGAGGAAAAGGACTTGACACTTTTTACACGCCTCCATTTTGTTCAAGTTGATATAATTATTGCCCATTTTCATTTTAAGGAAAATTGACAACATGACATCATACAACGAAATTCAACTTACCAGACAATGACGCAACTGTATTACATCCAGTGAGTTACTCCTAGCCGATGAAAATGAATCTGCATGGGGACAAAGGATTGAGGTGGATAAGAAGTTAGTGGGGCAGAGTTAAAGAGCTCAGCATTGTTCTTACCGATGGACAACTCCGACTAAGAGATATTGAATACTCCACAGATTAGAAAGCATGGAATGTACGACTGCCACTATTGATTGCTGAGCTCTACTGGCCTCTGCCTGCAACGTGTCCCAGCAACAACCCCGTCACCAGGTGACAAGCACGCAACATTTACTTCACAAATTGGAAAAGAGAAACCGACAGTCGCCAAGCACCCGACAAATGAACAATAGATCAGTGACAGGAAGTGTTTCCATCATTCAATGAACTGCTAACATGGGCTACATGTCCACCAGCTTGGCAGCTGAGGTCCGGAGAGGTAAAAAAATTGTCTGGAATCCTGCACTAACGAGACAGATGGGATTCATCAGAAGTATTGAGACCAGAGGAAAATTGGATTGATGTTGCCTGAAATACTGTCGGTCGTTCATTACATTAGGTGTCATCCTGAAAGTGTACATGGGGCAGAGATCAGGCTCTGATCTGAGTCGTTGATCTTGGGTAGTACGAACAACAGGCATGACAGGGTAACACATGCATATCAAGGTGGAAGTCATCTCTCAGTCCGGAAGCTAGTAGTGGACTGCACAACAAGGGAGGGGTGTGCCAATTTGTACCCTACAAGCTTTCACCAGGAAATATTTTTTATGGGAATTCGAAGCACTGCTCACACAAAAATTGGATCCTTCCAGACCATGCAGTTGATAGAAAATACCATCTTTACCAAGTATCAAAGCTGGGACAATTTAATGATGTCTACTCAGCCACATCATATTGATACAGAGAAATGTTTTTAGACATCTGCCACACGAAGCCATTTACAGCCTGAACTTTGACAAACAGACATACAGATATCAGATATGAACTAAAAGCTATGTCAAAATTATGTTATCAACCCCAAGGTATCCTTTAGTAGTGCTTTGAAGATTGCCACCATAAATTTTTGCGTAACACTTTTCACCATCTTTTAGCCTGTCTGATCCATTAACAAATTTGCACAGCAAATTGATTTTTGGAGTCGGTGGGAAATCAAATTATATTACATGGGCTCCATTGGGAGTTTCTGCTGGTTCAATCTTCGATATATTTTGGGGGAAATGGCATCGTAACACGGACAGTTGACCGCGAAGGTGATGCAATCTTTTGAATGATAGCCCACACATCAAAGCAATTTTGTAGAGAAGTCTAAACCCAGAAATGGGCAATGAGGTGGTTGTTGGGTTTGCATTGGATCCATCTTGGATGCGGGATCAGCATCATGGCACATTGGTACTTCACGTTGCCTCTTAGATACTATAAATTGCATTCTGATAATGCACCATGCGAATTTTATGGAAAAAAACTGAAAAATGTATTCCACACATCTGCTCAATGTTTTTACGAAAATGCAGTGTAATGGAAGGCAAAAGACCACTTCAACAGTCCATTGAAAAGGTCAACGCAGGGAAAGGGTTGACAGTAAAAACACGGAACTCCAGGAAAGTGCTATTTTTTTACATTATCCAAGTCCAGGCAGAGTCAGCTAATTTCCATTTCTAACCAGACAAAAGAGGCAAAAGCTATTGTTGTGTATCGCATTATGCTATTGTGAAGTGATACGAATGTACTATGAAATGCTTTTAGCATTATTTGCACTGTGGTGAATACGTGAGCTATCACGTTAATTCCTTTTCCTGAAACTTGCACCCATGTGAACTGAGACCGGCAAAACGTCATGATGGTGACAAACGCAGATAAAAATCGATGCGGAACAATAGTTACTAGGGAAGCGATCCTCTTTTACCAAACATCTGTTTGCATATGAATAATTTTTGCAGTACTGCTCAGCAGCATGTTTGCTGAAGTTAGAATGTCAGGTCAAAGGCACAACTATTGTTTTCAAGATGGTTGGCGCCCTCACAGCCAAAATGTTCAGAGGGTAAAGTTGTAGGCAGCACAAATTACACTGTAATTAATATCATCAGATATCAAAATTGTTTGTCAGCAATTCGTTCAATCCAATGACTTGTTGAAAACAGACTATGGAAAATAAATCCTGGGAAAACTTTAGTTGAGAATGCATTGACACATCCACTACATCACAGTTCACGATCATATCATGAAAAAATCCAAAGTGGATGCCGTCTTCAACACCTACGAGGTCTGTGTGGCATCAGACATACATATTGTATGTGGAAACATGGTTGGCTTAGATTGGTATCCATATGTGGGCTAGACTAATCAGCAACATCGATAAAATACAATTATCCTTCTCAATATCAAACACTGATTAGGTCCACAGGGGGAAGTGGTATCCTGTCTCTCAGTCTCACGCATAATCAATTAGAGTACCACTGATTGGACACAGTCTTATCAATCGGTTGGGTTAATTAATAGCAATACCAATCAGTAGGAACATCAAGTCGTGGAACAGCAGTATCTTGGATTAATGGCCAGAAGTGCCACAATGGTATGCTGGTGGAAACTGGCATCAATCAAACCCGAACAAGGATGAGAAAAAATGGATAAACAAAAAAGTTATAATAATTATAGGTAAAAAGCCACTAAGGCCTACATGAAGGTGAGACAATTCTGGTTTCTTTGCAGGTATATTTACGAAAACAAACTTGAAGTACCGTAGTCTGGCAGCCAAAAATATCAGTATGCCATCTATGCTTTCAGCCATTCTGAATTTGATGAAAAGCACTGAGCTCATAACAACAATTATCAAACAGGTTACGCGATTAGTAACCAAAGCAAGCATGCGAGGGACCTAAACACAATGTCTTGGGCCAACACTTTTCTAGGATCCATTATTCTGCAATGCACAAAAAACAAAAGAGACAAAAAAATCTGAGCCACGACAATGCCAAGCAGTCACTTTGATTAAGATCTCATCGGATCTGTCTATTTGCAAATACGACAGCAAATTGACTATCCCTGGACGCCAACTAATGGCGCCGCGTTGCCTATCCATCCTTTGATCTAACAAATGAAAAATAGACTTCTTTATACCACCATCAGAGGTATACACGGTGTGAAGAAAGTAAATCACATCAGAGAACATTGTCACAAACATCATGATAATGGGGTTTAAGGAAAGAAACATTGCTGACGCAGTTACAGAATACATTTGAAACATATCTGATGTGATAGAATTTCTTAGCAAAAACTGAACAGATCAAGCCGGTTAGGATATAATGCGGTAACTGGCATGTGCTGATGTTAAATTTCGTTTTACTTTTTTTCAGGAGGTTATTCTAGTCAGGTAAGGCTGATTAAACCAAGAGACATTCCTCCACTAGGACATTGAAAAAACCAGCGTACCAGGATTGGGCAAGCTACATATATGTCCCATAATCATATAGGTTCCACTGTACCCGGAATGGTCTGGTTTAGGAAAGAGAAATGATCAAGTCGGCCTTGGTCGTGCAATGATCAAAAGCCATTCGGATAGCCACCTAATGGATACCCAAGTTGTGAGCCATCCTCCATATGTAAACGAAACCATCCTCAGGATGGAGCCAGAATTGCAATGTACTGCATCATTGCTCACTAAAAACCAAAGAAGTTATGGCTTAATATAGTGGGAAAAACTGCCTTCAATAAAGCCAAAACCTTCCAGACGTTTTGACCCAGAATCCACAATGACAAGGAGCAGACTAGATGATGGAAGTACAGAGGGGATCACAACAGATCACTTTCTATATCACTTCAGAGTGACATACCAACACCCGGGATGACACCAAATTCAAAATATCGGATCCTTGTGATAGAGAAAGAATCCTCTTCATGACAGTTAATCAATCGTGAAGCGGCAAATGTCAAGGACCAAATGAATTGTGTGGAGAGAAATGGAGGAAGGAAATGTGCTTGATGGCGGAGTTAGAAGGAAATGGAGTACATGATAGTCACCATAATTCACTGGCAACGGCAGCAGATCTAAAGGGTGGCGCACGCAAATCGTGTGTATCCCCTTCCTGACAGAGAATCATGTCAACATACAGCGCTAGCGCCGGCATGTGGACACGAAATGGTCCAGGGACCATGTACTCACCTGGGTATAAAGGTACCAGAGGAACAAACAAAAATGACAAGAAATGTTCCACAATCAAAATTTGCCACATGCATACATGTAGAGGTATCTAGATACAATGTCAAACTAAGTTACAGTATTCTACTTGCCACTGTTCATGAGATATTGACAAATTCGGCATAACCACTAGCTTAGAACATTCTACTGGTATTGTTCATGTGATATGGGCCAAAGTCCATCTTTTAAGGTGGATGCCCGGTAGCCATAGGAAGAAAACGGTATGAGATGAGCTCACAAAGGTAAGCCAAAAATACACACGATACCATCCCTTCTAAAAATCTAGGATCCAATTAAGAGTGATAAACTAATGTACGCTGTTACGCTGTTCAGACAAAACAGCGCTGCATTTGATGGACAACTCATGTCCTCACATTTTTTGGAGGTATGGACTCTTTCCCATCTCGCAATATTTGCCGAATTGGGCACACTTCTGACATCACAGTGGGAATTTCTGATAGACTTGCACACAACGTGAGATTTCAAAACATTACCAAACCAATCATGGAGTCCCATCATTTGCATTGCCAAGCCATGCAATCCTGCCAGCATGGCCACGATGACCGATGCAGTGATTGCAAACCCATGGGATCACAAATCAAATATTGAGGCATGTTCTTCGTCGTGTAAATATCAATAATCAGACGAGATACATTGACCAGTGATAATATCCAGGAATGATCCGCAACATCACCACGGCGGTTGTGTTGTCAAATAATTGTGGACTGACAGCAACAGATCATCCTATAGTCAAGTCCCGTTCCAAATGTCAGCTTCATGAATGAATTCTAACAGATCATTGAAGTAAGGAATCATGAGAGGAATTTATTGACAGGTTCTTGAGAGGCTACTGTGGCAGAGTGTGGTATCACATATTCAATCAGGGTGGATTTTCATAGTCTCTGGCAGGGTTTGTCCAAGTTAGCAAAATGACAGGCCTGTTGTTAACAAGACAAAGGATCATGACAATGAGATAAGTCTACCAGACCTCCAAAACGATTCCACCACTTTTTCGGAAATGAATGTGAGCGAGACAAGGACCTACTTTATGTTACAATCAACAGGAATAATGAAACCGGACTTGCCGTCCGTCACTTCACAACATATGGCTTGAGTAAAGAGAACACTTTTGGGGAAACCAAAAATTGATGGAGATATGATTTTTTTTGTGTAAATAGGAAATAAGTGGGTTTCACCGAGTCCACTAATCAAATCAAACAGCCTACTTTGGCGAATCCCCACTAGCATGAGCTAACAGGTATTTTTTGCCATCTCTTTAGAAAAACTGATTCTGCAGCTTGCTCAGACTTCCTACGGTAGATTGTTCCATCATCATCATGTAGCGCAGTTGAAGTCACTTCTATGGCTCATAGCCTGCCAAGCATAATTCCCTCAGTGGCTGATTGTCCTCTGATCAGCAGGAAGGAAGCTGTTCGATTTTCAGTGTCGAAGAATAGATGGTAACTTACCAAGAGCAGGATTGCGCCAGAAACGGAAAGGAGGGGGATACACCAGCTCGCATGGAATGGTTAACGCAGAGCAGACACAGTGTTTAGTTCTTTTCCCCAGTATGTCAGTCTGATCCTCAAGATACCAGCTTTACCGAGCAAACATATCATTATCCTAATCCCTGACCCCACGCTATTACCATTCATCTCCACCGCCACGACAAGTTCATTGCCTGCGACCAGTCCAGCCGTAATTGGGACCCAAGAGATTACAGTAGGCGGCACAGTTAACAATCTGAACAAATGTGATTAGTTGGGAGTATCTTGCGGCGACTCGAAGATCAAAACGGTTGATGAATCTAAGGAAGTAAGTAGCTCATGTCCAAGTAACTCGATGAACGGGTCCAACTGTTTGGAACACAAGATCAGTTTATTTTCAGATGTTAACTCCTTCTGTGCTGGATACTGCACACTAATATGTCAAATGCAATTCTACATTTGTAATTTTCTACATCAGAAAACTAGAACACAGAATAAACGTAGTCTTGAAATGTACGAGAACCATGATACCGCCGATCGCCAGCTGAACATGCATTCACAGCTACATGTACTTCAGTCGCTGGGTAGTTTTACAAACGCCAAGTTCAAGACGGCCATCAGTTACTATGCACTGCCATGCTGCATACACACAGCTGGGTGTGACGATGCTGCTTAAGATTTTCAATTTTTTCAGCTTTTCTGGTAACAAGGACACCTACTGACTAGTGGCAGTCTGGGCATGCGCAAATGTGCACCTTTCTACATCTATGCGAAGAAGAATATCTGTAGCAAGATGGGGTGTTTGCCCTCAAAACCATTGAAGAATGACCGATTGAGGATCCTTGCCAATTACTGCCTTTAACTGACTCTCCAAGCAAACATTTCGTATCAGTACCGCAGAAACTACAATTTTATTCAGCACATGAAACAATATGCCCTTGTCTTTTGCCCAGAACCCTTCTGGCCCGCGTATAATCGGGGTGCACACTTAAACGTAATTCCAGTAGCAATCCAGTCGAAAGACGGAATACAAATGCTTCGGCATAACATCGAAAGATTAATAAAGAACATTTCTATACAGATGCCTTAAAAAACCTCAATCATGCCGCCGCTCTGTCGTTCTGCTAACAATAAATGCTGATTCTCAGTCAAAAAAGAGTTGAGATTAATGCTCGAACACCATTCTCTACTCGCAATAATCTGTATTCTCCTTTGAGAAAAATGTTTACCGTACTAGCTAGCAAGTTGATTAAAACATTTTTCATGTTCCTATTGCTTGCTCGATGGCGTAGAATATGGCTTTAGGATGTAACAAATGCAATGGGGCAGGATTTTATGGTCATTTCTGGATCTGGCTGTTTTTTAGGTAGAGTTCAAGTTCACATTAGGATATTTCAATTCCTACTTCGTGAAAATATTTGGACATTCAGCGCTATTGCTTGGCTTGGTATTTTCCCGCCAAAATCATGCAAGTTCGAAGATTCACTAATCCAAACAGTGATCGGAAGAGCTATTGGCGTGAAGATGCAAAAATATACTCCATTTGGGTCGTTTGCGGATCCAGAATATGGCGTAATATGGAATGGATACCTTCCAAAATAATTTCCTTTTCTGGACCAATCATGGTGAATGAGTGTTTACTCACGCTTCCGAGCTAAATGAACTTATCGAAATGCACAGTAGAACTCAAAGGAATACACATTTAAATTCTGTTGTCCCATCGGACGCTCAGGATGATTGTCCCTCATCGCAACGCCCACACCGTTTTACTCAAGAATACTCTTGTGAGCTGTATGTGTACATGTAAGATTGGAGCAGATGAGAAGAGCCTCCCCAAGTAATAATTATGTAGTCTGTATTACCTCTTGACAAGGGCCAAGTATGTTACTCACCAAACAATCAAGATCACATGAGACAGCAGCCCAAATCATCAGATTCTGGATGTCTGGACGCAGAGTGCTTGAGACAGATCAATTGCCTCTAAACATGGCGCATTCGAGAGGGTGCATACTACGTTTGCGCTTCTTTAATGTACAGGAGGCGATGATGACACGAAACATGAAGCGGTCTGTGGGATAAGCAAGATAACATTCGCCAGGAATCAATCAGAGTGATCAATAGACAACTGAGGCTGGGGTGAAGATGGGAGAGGAGTGGAACAGAAAATGTCTGTGGCTTTTATGTGAAAACATTGTCCAACTCCCTCATTTACAGCCAAGTATTAAGTACCATACAAAATTAAAAATACATCTGGCAAGCATTGTATTTTCGACACTGACCGAAACTGAAACTAGGTGTCCCCAATCGAAGAAACTGAAGCAAGGAACTTTCGTTTCACCACAGTATTTATATCAAGTGTTTAGTGCGGACGAAATTTTTAAGCGCATTAATGACCAGTATAGGGCATGTGTTAAAAATGTAAATGAAAACGTAATAGGCGTAACTTATCAACATTGTAAAATCAAAAATAAATGCAACACCGTCACATAAACCAAGCTTTTACATCTCTATCTTGTATTTGCAGTGATTTTCAAAGGATGAGGACAAAACACAATCCGAAACAACAAAAGCCACTATGCTACTCATAGTTCGAGCAACATCTCCTTGGGATATATGTAATCATTCGTCAGAACAATGAAGAAGGAAGATTCTTCTGAATGAATGGATAGATTGGACTCTTCATCACATCGCTGGACAACAGTGGAAAGAGTGTCATTGGTAATATCAATACGATCACGAGATAAGGTCCATTCCACGGGATACAAATGAAAGATGACGGAGCCAGCAGAAACCCTTAAGACAAATTTATCAATTCAAGTATGTAATGTCCAAAAGAAGTAAATATCTCTGTGTGTATTGAGAGGGTAATGTTGGTTGGAAAACATGCATCTAATGTGGCCGATATGAATATTAAGTGATAATTTTCTGCACTCATACGACCTTTGAAGTCAGAAACGATTCTGTGATTTTGGATTTTGAAGGGTATGATAAAGATAGAGATAAAGAAATAGCAGCACAATTTAAATTGTTATAAAGTACACTTTTAACTGAAGAAAGCAATATTCTCTATCAATGAGCTAAAGGATGGACGCATTAAACCGACAGCTCCATGATGAATAGGACAACTATGATAGCTCAGGGACTCGCCCACCATTCAATAATGTAGTGTTCAGTCACTGAAACCATAATGCACTCATAATGCATTGTGAAAGGAGGCAGAGAAAGCATCATCACACAACTTAGTCTACTCGTTTTACAAGAGCTTGGAAGCATTTTCCGTAAGACAGATCATAGGATGGACAGCTGTTTCACATTCTTATCCATCTCTGAGCACACAACAGAAACAGCACTGTTGGATCAGATGCTTCCACGCTATAAAACCCCAGATTATGCAAACGTGGACGAGACAAACAACAGATCGATACTTGTGAGAAAAAATATCACAATAAATTCCTTGCTACGCATTCTGTAGTGCTTAATGTGGTTTGTCACATGCAATTTCCGACACAAAAAAGAAAAGCTCGTAAGGTCTGTTTCTGATATGTCTATGTATTCTCATCCTCAGCGTCAAAATGTTTGGTTGATATTTCCATACCGGTACCTTCAAAATCCCTTCACAGCTTACGTGATGTTGTGAATGGTAGCGCTCCGACGATGGCAGTGTGATGTACATGTAGACAAGAAACAGGCAAGAGAACTGAAAAGTAGGTCAAAATAAAAAAGGAACTTATGTGATGTAATCTCAGTGGAGGATCCAACCACAAGTTTTGTGATTCTAGCAGTAGCGTTCAGGAGATACGGCCAAAAGAAAGATTTGAGGAAGCCCCCTACAAGCCAAAGTGTACAACCAACTGCAGTAAATTTCGGCCTGGAGATAGTTTTGGCCATAGGGTACCTGCACAGAAAGTTCCAAAATTCTCGGCCAAACAGATGAGAAACGTGACGTGCCACCCCTGTTCACGCGGGACGAAGACGATGGTTGACAGCGATATCACACAGGCTCACCACAGGTGGGCCAAAAATAAAGAAATTATGTCACAATCTACAAGTCATTCAGTTGGCAGTATTTTGCTCAACATTGATCAACTAAATAGTTGAAATGATAACCAGAAATTCTTTGCCACAAATCTATGTTTACCATGTTGGGTTACATGGCTCTGCTCAGCATCACTTACTGAAAGCTCAAAAAGTTGCTGATACTGCATTCTTGATCAATATTTCAGATCTCCCCCGAATCATGCCAACAAACTGGCTCACCGAATATCAAATGAGCGCTGCAATATTGTTTTTGTGCAGCTTTTGATTAATTCCCTGGCAACACAACACACATGGCAGTGAAAGTCTTCCGCACCATAACTCATTCTTGGTAAAGAGCAGATTAGGTTGGAGAATGAATCAATCAAATTCACCAGGATCTAAAAAGTGGATGAAATTCATTGGTTTATCTGATGCGATGTTAGGCTGTTCTTCGCGAAACAGAGAAAAAGGTGTTTGAAGTGGTGTTACGAGTAAAAGAGAGAAAATCTTCTTTTGAATTAAACGAATAAATGACAGGTGTGTTCAGAATATTATTTTGTGTTGTATTTCACATTGTAAGCTATTTCAACCACACCACACCTTCATGCGAGGGTCCGTGGGTTCGAGTCCGGTAGGAAGCTATGTCTTTCACCTTAGAAACCTGTTATTATTTCACACCACACCTTCAAATACAGCGTAAGATATTCCGATCAACATGGCAACTAGCCTATCCTCTTAGAATTTTTCCACCATCTTTTCATCCATTTATTCAGGCAATTTGATAGCTGTCATTCTGCCTTGTTCATCCCTATAATTCCATTCAACAGAATACCCCATGTGGCTATGATATTTCATTCCATTCTCGAAATGGTGGCTGTCATTTAAGATTTCGTATCTAGCGTAATCTTTTAGTGAGGGAAATTGCCGCAGGATTTTGCATTTGTCTTGTTTTCATCTCATTCACAGCTAACGCTTCTCTAGAGATAACTTGGCAGCTGATTTTAATGTTCGATTGTAAATTTCAAAAATCTTGTGACTCTTTAGAAATCATTATTGTGATGTGGTCACTTCAATGCGACAGAAACTGCAAATTGCTTCATCAGTCGTGGGGACAGCAATTTTAATCTGCGTGGCTCCACTTGTCGAAGTTGACACTGGAATTCAATCTCATGTACATCATTTTCAACACCGTCATGTCCATATTCATGTTCCTACAAGTACAACCACAAAACAGCAGATCCACTTCATGATCACTCCACATCACTTCAACATGATATGCATCATGTTATATAATGCTTACCACATGTCAGCTCCATCAAAATGTACTGTGATTTCATGGAAGATAAACTTCATGTTTGTGTTCTTTGGGAAATTGTGAAGCGTGTACTGAAGCCAGACAATATGACTAGCATTTTGAATTGGTTAAGTGGAATAATAGATCGAGCCAGAGGTAATAACATGGCGTCAAACTTAATGTAATATTATTTTTTAGTAAAATGCATCTGAAAACGTCGTTCAGCCTTATGTGCGTGGAGTATATTAGATATTAGATATAAAACATGAAGGAATTTTTAAAAAGACATTTTCAACGAAGAGAACTTCAACATTTATATTAGTTTTGCCTTCTCATTGACTGCTTGAACAGGACTCATGTTAGGACCTTTCGTGTTAGTCATCATCCCGATGCCAGTGTCAAGTGTACTTATACTCCTTTTTCAAGCCAGATTAATTTCCTGTCAGTGCGTGAAGACTTTATATACGACGCTGCTTCCAGGAGCAAAAGGCTGACAGAAATCTTTTCATTCCATTCTCGAAATGGTGGCTGTCATTTAAGATTTCGTATCTAGCGTAATCTTTTAGTGAGGGAAATTGCCGCAGGATTTTGCATTTATCTTGTTTTCATCTCATTCACAGCTAACGCTTCTCCAGAGATAACTTGGCAGCTGATTTCAATGTTCTTTTGTAAATTTCAAAAATCTTGTAACTCTTTAGAAATCATTATTGTGATGTGGTCACTTCAATGTGACAGAAACTGCAAATTGCTTCATCAGTCGTGGGGACAGGAATTTTAATCTGCGTGGCTCCACTTGTCGAAATTAACACTGGAATTCACTCTCATGTATTACATCATTTTCAACACCGTCATGTCCATATTCATGTTCCTACAACCACAAAACAGCAGATCCACTTCATGATCACCACATCACTTCAACATGATATGCATCATGTTATATAATGCTTACCACATGTCAGCTCCATCAAAATGTACTGTGATTTCATGGAAGATAAATTTCATGTTTGTGTTCTTTGGGAAATTGTGAAGCGTGTACTGAAGCCAGACAATATGACTAGCATTTTGAATTGGTTGAGTGGAATAATAGATCGAGCCAGAGGTAATAACATGGCGTCAAACGTAATGTAATATTATTTTTTAGTAAAATGCATCTGAAAAATGTCATTCAACCTTATGTGCGTGGAGTATATTAGATATTAGATATAAAACATGAAGGAATTTAAAAAAAACATTTTCAACGAAGAGAACTTCAACATTTATATTAGTTTTGCCATCTCATTGACTGCTTGAACAGGACTCATGTTAGGACCTTTCGTGTTAGTCATCATCCCGATGCCAGTGTCAAGTGTACTTATTCTCCTTTTTCAAGCCAGATTAATTTCCTGTCAGTGCGTGAATACTTTATATACGACGCTGCTTCCAGGAGCAAAAGGCTGACAGAAATCTAAGGCAATTAATCATGTAATTTGCATTGAACTAAATCTCCAGGTCTCGTGAGAAATTGACGTAGAGATCAAGGATGTAAGCGGCCCTGGAAAAATCACTAGTTTTTTTTTCAACTACGAGTTTACTGCTTATGAATTACTGATACCAACCACTCCTGCATGCTAAACCCATCATCATCAACAGTTCCCCCTCTGCTCAACTCATCCATTGCCAAGTACAGTTCCCGTCATGTAGCAGCCAATAAAAACGCCTTCACAAATGATATTTCGAATAAAAAAACAGGATTATAGCAAACAATATTTGATAAGAGATGATAAATGTCTGTGGAAATCCTCAATGCGTTAGTTGGTATAAGCCAGGAAATATATCAACTGTCTGGTCCCCCATTATAGAGTTGCCTTATCATGACGCACGTTTCAGTAATTTTCTGTGTTCCTGATAAACTACCTTGTTTTGTGTTCACAGCAGTTTCAAGATACCACGGAACATGGCAAGACGATATTTTCATGACATAAAATTGAGTGCGATTCTCCCTTTAAATCGCGAAGTCCAAAAAAGATCGTTATTATAACTTCTAATGAAACCAATTAGCTTGTCGCTCAGAAATGTAATTAGCTACTTCAGAACTTGTTACATTGGAAAGTTGTTATCACTTGGGTGACGAATAAATGATCATTATTAAGGAACTAGCTGTTCTCAAATATGGACGGTATTTAGTCACAGCAGACGACTGCCTCCGGTTGGATCAAACCAGAATTTTGAAACCTGTTCCAACGGGTGTGTATAAACCGAAGATTGAAGAATGAATATAGGTAAAAAACGAAAAGGAGTCATGCAGGTAAAAAACGAAGATTTGTCGATTACTACACAAGGGGTTAATATTCTGGCACCAAATTTTACCTACCTCATCCACGTCCAAAAAGGAATATTTCCTGGTGTTTTCAACCCAATCCATCAAAGGACAACGCACTTTTGCCTTTTACTATACTTATATCATAAAGATCTTCGGTTTTTACCTGCATGAAGCTTCGTTTTTTACCATATCTATAGTATAAGTGCATTAAAAGGCAAACATGCATTGTTCCTTGATGGATTGGGTCGAAAACGTCATGAAATATTCCTTTTTGGACGTGGATGAGGTAGGCAAAATTTGGTGCCAGAATATTAACCCCTTGTTTAGAAATTTTCGTTTTTACATGCATGAATCTTCATATTTTACCTATGTTCAATCTTCAGTCTTCGGTTTATACATGTACATACTCCTGAAATTTTATCCCCCTATTCGCAATCATGTCTCATCACAGAAATGGATAAGAAAGGGTTTGTCATCCGCCAGCTAATCATTCTACACCAATAAAAGCATACAACTTTTGACATCAGTCGTCATAAACATCATCAAAGCAGACCATGATGATGAATACATAACTCACTTTTTTTGCTAGCTAATTTAATACCCTCTGATGTTTGAAACAACAAGATTAGATACATCAAACAGAGTGAAGCATCATAGTATATGAAAATAACGCATTTTTAAGGCTGTGTACTTCTGTACGATTACATTTGGCCGAGGAGTGATTTGCAGGTAACATGATGTATTGCATTGTATTGGTTCGCTATGGAGCCGCTTGGAGCGCTAGCTGCGGCCATATGGACCCCTATTTTCACACCAGTTTTCCAAGGCATTTGTATGACGTATTCTGACCTAGGGGTATATATGTACCAAGTTTCAGATCAATAGCTCCAGCGGTTACGAAACGTGCCCTGCTAACGGACAACGACGACGACGACGGACGCAGACCCACGACAAGAGCTCACCAGGTGAGCTAAAAATGAAGATACATGCAGGTATTAAAAAACGAAGATTTCTCGATTACTACACAAGGGGTTAATATTCTGGCACCAAATTTTACCTACCTCATCCATGTCCAAAAAGGAATAGTTCCTGGTGTTTTCAACCCAATCCATCAAAGGACAACGCACTTTTGCCTTTTACTATACTTATATCATAAAGATCTTCGGTTTTTACCTGCATGAAGCTTAGTTTTTTGCCATATCTATACTATAAGTGCAGTAAATGAGGGAGGCAAAATTTGGTGCCAGAATATTAACCTCTTGTGTAGAAATTTTTGTTTTTTACATGCATGAATCTTCATATTTTACCTATGTTCAATCTTCAGTCTTCGGTTTATACATACCCCTGAAATTTTATCCCTCTATTCGCAATCATGTCTCATCACAGAAATGGATAAGAAAGGTTTGTCATCCGCCAGCTAATCATTCTACACCAATAAAAGCATACAACTTTTGACATCAGTCGTCATAAACATCATCAAAGCAGACCATGATGATGAATACATAACTCACTTTTTTTGCTAGCTAATTTAATACCCTCTGATGTTTGAAACAACAAGATTGGATACATCAAACAGAGTGAAGCATCATAGTATATGAAAATAACGCATTTTTAAGGCTGTGTTCTTCTGTACGATTACATTTGGCCGAGGAGTGATTTGCAGGTAACATGATGTATTGCATTGTATTTTATGTTATTTTTCCATCAGGGCTGAAGGCAAAGCAGTTTTGGTCCTCGGTTTAGTATGGAATAGGCCATCTCAAACCCTTGAATGGAGTCTTTTACTTGTCTTTACAAAGGTATAAGTTACAAGACACCATGGGTCATATGAATAAAGACTACATGTAGCAAATGCTTTTGCTTCAGATTTGTACAGCATTACCTAGTACATTTGTATTGCAAAATTCAAGTAAAAGCATTTACTCGTCTTATTCATATGACCCCCATGACTTATTCTCCCATGCAACGGACAGAGTTAGAGATGGTTCATTCCATATGGCTCAGTCTGGATTCAAACCCAGGACCTGCCACTTGCTACTGATGGGCTGTCAGAACTCTCCATGGTGTGTTCAGCTATTTACCCATCTAAAGTAAGCCAGCAGATTTCTCTTTACAACCAAAACTGAAAGATGATACTCAGGGTGTAAAAAGGTAACCTAAGCTTACTGCCGTTTATAAAAATATTCAAATCTTATGAAGGAACTTGTACGTCTTCCAAATTATATGAGAGGAATGAGGATACAGGTAGTTTAGATGATTATTTTTAGGAAATATGCCATGAAAAATGAAAGAGAGCTGTTCTAGATAAAATATTATGACAGGTGATATTAAGACTAGTTCCTTCTCATCATGTGAACCTTATCTTTGCATCAGCGCTCTTGGTCATTCCGACTCATAAGGACTACAGATTTCACTGTAGTAAGAGAGCAAAAACTATTTTACATGCAGAAAGAAGACCAGCAGTGTCTTAAGGCTCGTCTACACCTAGGTACATTGTTGTTCTCAAACATTTACGATCATCACAGGACAAATGTTGGCAAATGTCCCAATACAAAAATACCTATGTCTGGACGTCCTCTAAAACATCTTGAAACATCCTACAAAATTCTGGCACAATGTTGGCAAAATAGAAACATGCAGCTATTTCAGAACATTTGTGCTATTGGCCAATGAGTGAGCAGTTTCAGGTCATGTGCTGTTCAAAAGGTCAGGAGTCCTGGAACAAGTCAGAACAACCTGCAACATTTGCTGGGCAATGTTCGGACTTGTTCTAATACAAAAGTACCTACGTGTAGACGAGCCTTTACGATCTGGTCTGAATTTGCAGATACATTTTACTCGCCTTCATAGATTCCAGCAGAAGGGCAACTCAAATTAGGCCTAACTTACTTTCAGCTCCCCAAAACAACAAAATGGTAAATGTTCAACATACTCACCAACAAGAATAGAATGATTAGACCGCTGTTTGTCTTACCTCGACAAGTACAATAACTCCTACTCCTAGCGATATTGGGCCATAATCCAACCCACCGTGCCACACTTCAATCGCTGCTATTGACAAGGAACCCAACTCTCGAATGACGCGACCGCTGAGATCACATCACCAGGCAGCGACGCAGCCCACAGTGTTCCACCTGAAAGATCGAAGAAGTTGCTCGGTCGATGAAGGAGAGATGCAGCGTTGTGATGAATCTGCAACTAGGGAAATGATCACGTGAACAGGAAAACACTAAGTTGTTGGTAATAGCAACTTGATTGCCGTCATATCTTTTCTAAAGGTTGACATCTTCGGTTGACGATGATCATTTTTCAAAATATTCGCAAAATGGTAGCTCATTATAAGTTGTTTCATTTCAGGTAATTGATGTGGTAAGAGAGCTATGGGTGCCTAGGGAGTTATGGATGTGCGAAGAATATTTCCGTATCACGACACATCATACAGTAGTTGAGTGGTGGAATATTTTAAATGATAAGCAGTGCAAGAAGAAGCAATGTCCGCAGTCATGTTACCACATACTCCGTTCCCTTCAGTCAACCGCTGAAACTACTTTGATGGAGAAGCAAAGGACTGCTTTAAATTTAAAAGGTTGAAACTTTGATCGCAATCAATATACCGGTAGTAAGATATTTTGATCAGTTTCCCATATTTTGATGTAGCAACCATTTCAATAGTCACTTTGCAGCCTGTAGCATTCGTCAAACTCTTCCGCGACACATCATTACTTGGCAGCTGGCAGGACAGGATGATGGGATGACGGGATGATCAGCCCTTCCCCCTCAGCACATATCCCATAGTCAGGGAACTTCCCCTGATGACCAAAACAAACTTCAATCGGGATTCGAACCTTCTCACATAAAGCAACCTCGCCAGCATCATTCAGGGACAACGACGCTAACCACTAGGCCATATCCCCATCACAAAATGAACGGTTCAACAACCTGTATTATACACGGGGTCCCTGAATACCTTGTGAGGAGCCGAGGGTGACACCTTTTTGGCAGACCAACCAACTAATTTACAGTCCGTGGACCATTAAATGAGTGACACAGGCCTTTTTCGCACGAAGAGCCGGACATAAACTTGAATTTACTATCAGTATGGATCCAACACCTTCGTTCTTATCTCCTGATGACCAAAACATGGATTGAGAAAAAAAACATTACCAATTGCCTCTACCATGGAATCTCAAATTAGTCGCCATTTAAAAAAATGTCTCAAAGGGATTGTTTCTTCAGTCCCAATGAATCTTTGTCAAGACCTTGATCAGTGTGTGGGCGGGATGTTCATTTCTTGACAAAGATTGATGACCAGGGATCAGGCAATAATCAACTAATTGAATGCTCTTCTTAAGAGGCAGTAGTTTGACATGCAGGGGGAAATAATTCACCGTTTTAAAAGCAGCAAGGCACCATCTCGTTTTCCAGCAAGGATTCCTTAAGAATTCATGTAAATCAGCCTGTGCATACATTTGGAAATGTACATCAGTGTCAGTTCGTTTTATAATATCTCTTCTCAAATAATTTAGGGACATCACCTCCTAGAAATCGCCAAGAAAAGGCAGCATATCTCAAGAGACTGACAAGATGAATTATGCAAACGTCCTGAACATTCATGCATGATGCATCAGAGGAAGAAGGAATGGTATGAAATAAATATGAACTAACTGTGTCCACTGAGGCTATTCATCCTTTTACTGAAGTATAAACAATGATTTTGATGGTAAGTATTACTGAATGTTTCACCAAGCGCTTGCAAGATGTTTAAGGTTTTGTTATTGTTGACACCACTGAAATGAATTTAGCGAAGGCTACAGTCCTTTTAACACAATATCTATGCATTTTATGTTGTGTTTCTCTTATCTCCTAATGAAAACCATTTTTGCATAGAAATGACAATATGGTAGACAATTTAAAATATCTAAGGATTAGGCTAATACAAACATGCACCTGAGGACAGGGATTATGTCTGATGATAGTGGTCATTTACTGAAGATTAATACTTAAAAATCTTGTATCCACATGGGGCAGCACAAATTTTCATCATTCCCAGTACAGTTTTCAAATGCCACTGATCACGCCCTGTGCTAAGTGTGATTAGATAGGTGACCTTTTTTCTAACATAGGTGGCTTGTGAAAAGGAGAGTGGGGAATGATCCTCCACAGCCTGATATGTAAAAGGTCATTCAATTCTAACGAGGGTACTAACTGTATCAGGCATGAACTGTGGAAGAAGCACTTATCAGACACTAGGACATGACTAACGGCCATGAGACAACTGCCCTTCTGCTTCTGAAACATGGTCATNGCATCATTCAGGGACAACGACGCTAACCACTAGGCCATATCCCCATCACAAAATGAACGGTTCAACAACCTGTATTATACACGGGGTCCCTGAATACCTTGTGAGGAGCCGAGGGTGACACCTTTTTGACAGACCAACCAACTAATTTACAGTCCGTGGACCATTAAATGAGTGACACAGGCCTTTTTCGCACGAAGAGCCGGACATAAACTTGAATTTACTATCAGTATGGATCCAACACCTTCATTCTTTATCTCCTGATGACCAAAACATGGATTGAGAAAAAAAACATTACCAATTGCCTCTAACATGGAATCTCAAATTAGTCGTCATTTTAAAAAAATATCTCAAAGGGATTGTTTCTTCAGTCCCAATGAATCTTTGTCAAGACCTTGATCAGTGTGTGGGCGGGATGTTCATTTCTTGACAAAGATTGATGACCAGGGATCAGGCAATAATCAACTAATTGAATGCTCTTCTTAAGAGGCAGTAGTTTGACATGCAGGGGGAAATAATTCACCGTTTAAGCAGCAAGGCACCATCTCGTTTTCCAGCAAGGATTCTTAAAAATTCATGTAAATCAGCCAGTGCATGCATTTGGAAATGTACATCAGTGTCAATTCGTTTTATAATATCTCTTCTCAAATAATTTAGGGACATCACCTCCTAGAAATCGCCAAGAAAAGGCAGCATATCTCAAGAGACTGACAAGATGAATTATGCAAACGTCCTGAACATTCATGCATGATGCATCAGAGGAAGAAGGAATGGTATGAAATAAATATGAACTAACTGTGTCCACTGAGGCAATTCATCCTTTTACTGAAATATAAACAATGATTTTGATGGTAAGTATTACTGAATGTTTCACCAAGCGCTTGCAATTGTTTAAGATTTTGTTATTGTTGATACCATTGAAATGAATTTAGCGAAGGCTACAGTCCTTTTAACACAATATCTATATGCATTTTATGTTGTGTTTCTCGTATCTCCTAATGACAACCATTTTTGCATAGAAATGACAATGGTAGACAATTTAAAATATCTAAGGATTAGGCTAATACAAACATGCACCTGAGGACAGGGATTATGTCTGATAATAATGGTCATTTACTGAAGATTAATATCATTTTTGTTTTTTTTATATTATCTCAGGAGTGCAAGCGCCCACTTAGGGCATTATAGCTACTCATCAAACAATATTGGACGATATTAATGATATGTAGGAGGAAACCGGAGACCCCGGAGGAAACCTACGATGTCGAGGAGAGATCGCCCTCTCTACCACATAAAGCCACTTGCACGACCGGGGATCGATGAACTATGATCGAACCCGCGACCTCAGTGGTGGCAGGCGCCGATGTTTCCATTGCGCCACCCCGACCACACCATGTACTTAAAAATCTTGTATCCACATGGGGCAGCACAAATTTTCATCATTCCCAGTACAGTTTTCAAATGCCACTGATCACGCCCTGTGCTAAATGTGATTAGATAGGTGACCTTTTTTCCAACATAGGTGGCTTGTGAACAGGAGAGTGGGGAATGATCCTCCACAGCCTGATGTAAAAGGTCATTCAATTCTAACGAGGCTACTAACTGTATCAGGCGTGAACTATGAACGAAGTGCTTATCATACACTAGGTCATGACCAACGGCCATGAGACAACTGCCCTACTGCTTCTGAAACATGGTCATCATCAGATGAAGATCATCCCCAGTCTGTTAGAGAAAGACTTGCTGGTGTTTAGCTACCAGCCAAGGAGATTATCCCAGTCTCACTAATTGAGAAGACAATCCATTTGCTAAGCTCCTGAAATAATCCAGTATTCATGACAGGTTCTTAGCATCCCCCATAAAGGCGTGGCACCTGCGACACAGTCACGGGTATGGATTTAGCTAGAGTTATTCCATCATCATGAAACAGTGGCTCCAGACTAATGACATGAAATGGTCCTTCAATATTGCCAGTGAAAATCCCTTCATCACCATCATCATACTCGAAGACCTGCTTGTCCTTCCGTGAGCCAATGGTAGGTCTTGGTCACATATGAGGTTCGAGGCACTCCCTACCCCACACATTAAGATTCTCATTACCATGTTGTTGAATATTTTGGCGCAATCACTACAATGATTCACAAACAAGCCAGTTTTCTCCATCAAGTCAGGCATTCCTCCTTGTGCAGTCACATTACAGAAATATCTGCAGTTGAGGACAACTCCTTGGTAATGTAGGTTGTCTCTTGAGGCTCTACCTTCCTCTCCATATAGGCCTAGTCTAACAAGTCACCGATGTTGTCAGTTCAGTTTAAGTCAATGTATTTCATGCTCAACACGAGGCTGATCACATTGAAGAAGCCAGGACGCATTGTTGAAATCAAATTCATTAAATTGTGATGACCCATCAGAAAGGAAGCGGTGATGAACTTAAGTGTTATAATTTCATAGCAGAAGCCAGTTTTCCCCCAACTGGAAATCTTGGACATGTCATCTTAGATAGCAAGGAAGAAAACCACACCATCCTCATGCCTGCCGGGTGACCCCAAGCTTGCCTTGAATTTCCCAGCCGTCACATTAGGTAGTCATAGAGTCACTTACGTATTCAAAGCACCCAGGGGCCTGCAATGATCCCCAAGGAGACCGACTGAGTCCGTAACGGAACACGTATGAAGAGGAAATGAGATCTTGAGGACAGCAATAAAACGAGACAGGAAATATCTCATGTGAAAACTTCCGATTTGCTAGAAAGACCAGCTGACTGCCTGAATGGACATTCTAATAGTTTCTATATTTTTTACATGTATTTCCCTCTCACGTAATCTATTGACTATCAATGCATATTCAAATCATTTTGGTCCTAAGTGTGTCCACAGTCCCGGGTGAAGAAATTTGAATCATTTCACCGGCTTCGAGTTTTTTGTACGATATGTTGAGAAATTTTCGAGGTTATTTTTGATACGCCTTCTGGTTGGCCATGAATCACATGATCTCAGCGGCACACTATACTTCAGTAAAAATCGGCCGACATCCTTTCCTTGAGAAGTTCGACGTGCTGTGATACCATCACTAACCCTTCATCACGGTACATGTAAGTGACCATATTTCAACTCATCGTTTCATGTGCAGCAACAGTTTGGATGCCTAATTGACAACTAAAGTCATTCAAATACGAAGATTCGAACAGTCTTATCGAGCAGTCACGTCCTGATCGGTGTATACACTTGCCAGCACTGCTGTATACGGTGTACATTCTTTGTGTGTTTATGCACCGGTATGAACTACATGTAAGTCACCATAATAATTAATGCAAGCCTGGTTCCTCCGGCCATCGATGGTGGCGCTGACTGACATTCGCAATGCCATCTGGAGTCGACCAGTGGAACCTAGCTAACATCCTCTGCCTGGAGCCAGGAGACTGAACAGTGCGATGTATGTTATATAATTTCTCATCGATGATACATGCATGCATGAGTCGTGGTTCTTTGTATATCCATCATGTCCATAGTGCATACCGGCCACACTTTCATCCACCTCAAACTATCAAAGGGAATGAATCTGCCTGAATTCCTCCTCGGCCTACATGTAACACCAGAGAACCATTATTTTGCCTTTAGGCTTGTCTGTGTTTAGAATTTTTCACAGCACTGACACAGTGAAAGGAAGTAGGCTACCTGAATTTTTCTCAACTCAATCCCATGGCTGAAGCAGGTGAAAAGGTAAAAGCTAACAAGTCAATTCTAGGTCCACTAATACTCAGAGGCGTAGGTGAATGATTTCCCAGTAATCAAGCGAAGAGACTTACCCAGAATTTTATCAACATAACAGTAACAACTGAATGTGAGACTTCATGATCTCTTGTAGGAACGGGCCCAAGAGGTCCAGCACCTTTGAAACACTTCGATGCCCTGGTTAGTTCTAACACCTGAAATGAAACATTGCGACCAGAATTAAACCACTTGCAGGATCCAAACAAGAACCATCTCTTGTGTGGTGCAATTAAAGAATTTACTTGACACCACAAACCATGCATAATGAATGTGACATTCAATAACCAGAAATACCTCATCGGCACATTTGAAACGAACTAGGCAGCAAGTTAGCATCAAAGGCTCATGTCACCATGGTAGCCAGGATTGGTTCAGACTGGCTAATCCTGTGGAAGAGTTACCGGACATGCTAGACCATGCTCTATCCATTTGAATTATTAACACTGTAGTTAGGGTATACTGCTAAGCACATCAGATTGGTGTCCATGTGATTTCCTGTGGGAGTCATTATCTTGCTGACTCGTGAACTAACCCTCTATGGAATTCTTAGCAGCGCATTTGAAACAACCATGGGTGCCATCACCTCTGAAGTTGATTGAAACTACCAGACACGAAACTTGAATTTTCTTAAATTGAAATACAAATGTATCATTACCATGATTACGTTTTACGAACCATGTTGCACGGAAATGAGTGGCAATTCTCTCAACCAGTTTTTTAGTGTGCTGCAATAAAATCATCACCGAATTGCTTCGATATTAGACCTCTGCAACCTGTTTCTCACACGAATGGGAAAACAGCTCTCTTTTTCTGCTGGGGTAGAGAACTTTAGTTCCTTCCAACAAAAATAAGAGCCAACAAATAATTTCCAATGACCATGTATGTTACTTTTATATTTCATGTACATGCACGCTCTCAATTCAGTCTGAAACGAAGACATGGGATGATGTAATACATTGATGTACATGTACCGACTGATGCAGGGGAAAAACGAATGCTTTCATCAGTCTTTCACAGTCGAAGCGATGACCATCCTTCATTTATCCTTCATTTTAAAATGAAATGGTTCATGGACCATGTGCTCACTTGTGGGTGAATGTGCCAGAAGATGACAATTGTGTTTTTGGTTGTAGCAGGTTGTAGCCACATAGTGGCCACGCCAAAAATCGAATTGGGCCAAAACTTGGTGTCATTTTTCATCTGACATACACGTGTACCGAAGACAGTCCCTGTTCCGATGAGGACCCCAAACCAAAATAAATGACATCCTCTGCCTTACACACTGTGACACTGTGTAGAAGGAAACTGGGATTCATTTGTAACGCAACTTGAACTGTTAAAGTTGCCAGAGGACTGGAAGCGGTGTTTTTTGGAGGACGGTCCCTGCAGCCTCATAAATCAAAGCTACGCTGTAGCTCTGACGTTCTAGCAAGATACATCCTGCTACATGTCCAGCATAGTAATCAGACTTATCAGTTATGTATCTAACGCATCCATCATGTCATGTTGGATCTCGCCACAATCAAGTGCACATCTCATCAGGAATTCTCTCCTGAATTCTGCATTGTAACAAGAAAGCGATCGGCATACTAATGAGAGCCTTTGGGCTTCCCAGAATTTGTTAAAGTTGCCGCAACAAACAGGTTTTCTGGGTTAGCGCTAAGCTCGCCCAAGTGTTATTTCTAAACAGACCAGATACTCCAAGGCAGAACACGATCAAACAACAGTCTTGCTTTGTGTGTAGGAAATCAAAACGAAATGGCAATTTGGAGGAGCTCACCAAGAAGTAGGCCTACAGTCTGGAGTTTGTCTCGTTCCATTAGCAAAATGAGACAGTTCTGCTTCTCAGAGCAGCTGTTTATATTTGACAAACACTGCACATGATCTTAGCACCAATATCGGATCCACAGCTTTTTGATAACAAAGACTTGAATTTCGGTCTGCCATTACAAGGCGTTGCCACAAAATCCGTTATTTCCAATGTCAATACCATTTGTGCCAGTACACCCCAACATCCTCCATGTTTCCAATGGCTCCCAAAGAACATCATTTGAAGCCTTCACTAGTCATGACAACTGCCAACAGAGCCACCAAACACCATCACCAATTGCTTCAACAATCGTTTCTGAACAACTTAGTGGACCCTAGGGCAACTTGAACTAGTTTTTAGATGCCACTTTAGCGACTTCAGAGTTCAAAGGAGACTGTCCTATTCCTTCAGGACATCAACTCAAAATCAAAGCAAATAGTTCAGAACAAGGAACACTTTTTCCCCTACATTTGGGACACGGAAGCAATCTCAAGTGATCTGCACTTTTTCAGTAATGCAACATTGCTGTAGGAGGTAGTGATATCATTAATTCTGCATGCAATAATTTTCCTTAGGGACGTAGGGATAGTTGGCATGGTTGGCCGATGTGAANTATGAAAATGATCCGTCAAAAACTGAAGGCGCTAGAGTGCAGACAAGGCCAAATGTTACGCACGCACGCACGCACGCACGCACGACAGACCACCACTAAGGCATCTAAGCACAGCATAAGCCCTTCTGGCCTTCGGCCAAGCGGGATAAAAAGGGCCAGATATTTCCA
Source organism: Notospermus geniculatus (assembly GCA_002633025.1). Classification (NCBI taxonomy): domain Eukaryota; kingdom Metazoa; phylum Nemertea; class Pilidiophora; order Heteronemertea; family Lineidae; genus Notospermus; species Notospermus geniculatus. The sequence continues at coordinate 96,900 of NMRB01000380.1, read as the reverse complement.
ACTTTTGTTGACAGTCGGCGCCACCGGCGGTAATTGAATCATTCTTCAAAACCATTATTTTGGCCATTCGCCTCTCTGCCTAGGTCAGATGACCTATGACACCAAGTTCCGGTCCGATGGATTCTTGGCGGTGGCCAAAACCCAAAGCACAAAAACTACAATAACTCCTGAACTAATCTGCTAATGACTGGATCATCTCCAAATTTTTATCATAGGTGTATCTAATGAGGACACATAGCATGTATAGCGGGTTTTTGATGTGATCTACTTCTCAAGGTCACAGAGGTCCAAGTTCATATTTTTTCCTTTTTGTGGCACGTTTCATAACCACTGGGGCTATTGATCTGAAACTTGGTACATCTATCCCCCTATGTCAGATGACCTATGGCACCAAGTTTCGATCCGATTCGATTATTGTGGCCAAAACCGAAAAGACAAAAAGTGCAATAACTCCTGAACTAATGACTGGATCGTCTTTAAATATTTATTATAGGTGCACCTAATGAGGATACATGACATACGTAACAGGTTTTTGATTTCACCTACTTTTCAAGGTCACAGAGGTCAGAGTTGGAAATTTTTCATTTGGTGGCACGTTTCGTAACTGCTGGGGTTATTGACCTAAAACTTGGTACATACATACATGTATATACCCCTATGTCAGGTGACCTATGACACCAAAATTCGGTCCGATTCGATTCTTTGCTTGGCTATGAGGTGGACATAATTTACTCAGGCGAGAATGTTTTGACCTTAAAATTTTGACCATATTCATATTACCCTGGAACTTAAGGCTTGCCCTGGCCCATTTTTGATTAAACATTTGTCATTTATTCTTCTGATTCATTCGCCCAGGTGAGCACATGGTCCATGATCCATTTCATTTTTCTAAAATGGCCACCATGTCATGATATTGATAATGCCTCGTCTTGCATTAATAAGAAACTAGGCCTATAATATGACTTCATCTTGCAGAAATGTGGGGAAAATGAAAGTGATAGACTTGCAACCTAAAGTGACAGGTAGCCTATAATGAC
>NMRB01000380.1:46991-78305 GCA_002633025.1 Notospermus geniculatus | reverse complement strand
TTTACACAATAACTTGGCTTGAAGAGGGAAAATGACCGTTTAGAGGAAAAACTTACTTTGCCCCCTGCCTGCCTGCCCCCGCTACCTACGCCCCCGCCTGCACTTCTTGAGGCGATAAATGCCCCCTCCCATTGGAGTACACCGGGAATGGTTTCTATTGGCCACGGGGCTGAAAATTTCTTGCCACTGACCAAGATAGACGATTAGTGAAGATACACTGCCGTAGCTCTACCATTAAAATTTGTGAGCACTGAGATGTCGTGCAAGCCTTGTAAGTCATGTAAGTGCGCTTTAGTAAAGATGCCAATCATGTTAAAATGCAAATTCACCATCGCATAAATTTTTCTGATCGTAAACAAACTTCGACTGCGATCGGAATCCCATTTTTTTCTTTTAATGTTTTCCTGACCTCAAGTCAGGGATTCTTATTTTTCTGAGGACCAACTCGTACAAATTCCATAATCTCATCCGTCCCTGTTACAGCCTAGGAAATTTATGTAGTACATAACATTGGTGTGAACACTGCTCTTTGAATTGAACCAGTTCAGCAGGGAGAAGGAGCCACCCATCTGTTGTCTGAATATTTCAAACTAATCAATAATGCGAGTCGACTGCATGAGTCATAGCCAGTGTATGCGATCATCATGTGGTCTGGGCCTCTGCCAGTGGCTCCGGAGCAAATCCTTGCTCAACCTTTCCAACACGTCTGAATGAAATGATAGACTGCTTGCACTATGGAATCACTAAGAATATGCCATTTTTTTGCGATCTCATAAAATGTCAATACGAACATTCCTTGCGGTCATTGATCAACAAAATCGCCAAGGTATCAAAACGTCCAACCGATCCATCAGAGATCACTGTTTCTGTGGTATAGTCAGTTGCAAGGTGTTTGAATCCAAAACCTGAAATTACTTCCAAAAACTGAACTGCAAGTGAAATAAATAGCTAGAAATTATAGTTGTAGTTGTTACAGTTCAGTTGACATTTTAAGTGTGCAAATGATGATTCTGGAGGAGTTTTTTATGTGGCCTTAACAAGACCAGGATACAGCAGGAATCTGATTGCTTCAAAAAATTAAAGGGAAGGGGTTAATGGTAAGAATTACATATTTCAACAAGCTGCTGTTTAGTTTTGCAACATCAGCATCCGATGCATGCATTGCCTTACACTAGGGCCTGCACTCATAACACTGATATTAAAGTACTTTTCAAGTGAAATAATATTATGCCAATTTATTGCAAATGTGGCAGCTGCAATGCTGTTTATGTAAATCATGAAACACACACATTACATTGATTTATGATTGTTCTGAAGTTCTGCAAATTGTGAAATTTCTTTGCAAATTGTGCCCTTTTTATGCAGAATGGAGAATTTCTATCTGACATGATTGACATGTCTGATTGTCAAATGGATATGGTTATACGGAACTGCAGAAGTACTGTAAGATGCATGCATACATTGTATAATGTTATGTAAAAAGCAAGGCTGCATGGTTTACACCTGTGACGTGATGTGCGATACTGATATGCCATGATTGATTTTTTGCTAATCACTGATCATCTATAGGGGAAAAAACGCTGATAAGTTGAATGTCTATTGTTTCCTCGCAGGTGGTGTATCATGGTGTGGCTACCAGTGCAAATGTATCAATTTGTTTTAAAATATTGATTTACAAACAGGAAATAAGATAACCCTACCTATATCACGATTTTTAGCGCTATTACAATGGTGATGCGTCCGTCGTCCGTCGTCGTCGTCGTCGTCGTCCGTTAACAGGGCACGTTTCGTAACCGCTGGAGCTATTGACCTGAAACTTGGTACATATATACCCCTAGGTCAGATGACCCACGACACCAAGTTTCGATTCCATTCGACTCTCAGTTTGGCCACCAGGTGGCGGAAACCAAAAACACAAAAAGTGCTATAACTCCTGAACTAATGACTAGATCATCTCCAAATTTTTATCAGATGTGTAGCTAATAAGGATACATAACATATATTACGGGTTTTTGATTTGACCTACTTTTCAAGGTCACAGAGGTCAAAGTTCGACAAAAGTGACGAACCTGCCACAGTTTGTCATTATTTCACCGAGCGACTTCATATCTTGCACAAACATGCATTGGAGGGGTACCTTAAGAAATACCAAGTTTCGGCCCGATTGGACATCCAGTATGGCCGCCAGGTGGCGTAACCTGAAAATCAAGTAAGTGCTATTACTTGGGAACGGCTTGACGCAGAGCACTCAAATTTGATATTCACCTCCATCTAGATGATCTTTACGTGCATGTCAAATTTCGGCCTGATTTAACTTCAAACATGGCCACCAGGTGGCGTAACCCAAAAATCATCAAAGTGCTGTAATGTTACTCAGGAACGCCTTAACCCAAAGTGCTCCAATGTGCTATGTGGCCCCCTGCAGATGACCTTTATGTCCATGTGAAGTTTCGGCCCGATCGGACATCCAATATGGCCGCCAGGTGGTGTAACTCGAAAATCATCAAAGTGCTGTAACTCAGGAACAACTTTGGCCTAAAGCGCTCCAATGTGCTATGTGGCCCCCTGCAGATGACCTTTATGTGCATGTGAAGTTCCAGCCCAATCGGACATCCAATATGGCCGCCAGGTGGCATAACCCAAAAATCATCAGAGTCCTGACCTGGGAATGACTTGACCCAGATTGCTCATACTGATATGTACCTCCCTCTATCATTAGACTATTACATCCAACCCAGTGAGCACATGGTCCATGGACCATTTCATTTAGGGTTGTACTAAATGCACTATTCACGGGGCGAGTGTTGCTCTTGCATCTATTCTCATAAGCATGTCAGGAGGTCGCAACATTCTTGACACTAGAGGGCGTTCCAAATATCATCGATATTGCGTAGAAATTCGGCACTGTGTACAGTTAAACCTTGACTTAGGGAGCCCAAGTAGTTTATCCGAGATGATTACTGTAGTACTAATTAGAGGTAATGTGCATAAAGTCACAGTGTGTTGCACAGTCCATACTCTGTGTTATCGATTCTTATGTGGTGCATTGAAAATCTGAGGGACCTAATCTACTGCATGGAATAAAACTCTGGCAAAAGCACAAGTCAGCAAGATGAAACATAGTCAACATGGTCAAGCTGCGTACGTACTGTAACACAGCGTCCACGCTCCCTGACGATCCCAGGTCGAGAGATAATTGAACCAAAAGACTAAGCTGCTGCTCATGACAATTTTGATTTAAATGCTATGGTATCATGTTGTGAACTCTCTCAGACAGCACTTAGTATTAACTTTCAAGTAGAATCTCCATGAACTGTTTGTCAGACAGAAATAGTCTTCAGTTCGCCGGAGTGATCAGCAACAATTTGTCTGGAAGTTTCTCTCTTGTGGAGAAATCCCTTTATCAAAACAGGAGTAACTCTATCACCTTTCATGAACAAGTCCATTGTTGCATACTGCCCCTCATGGGAAGTCGAACCATGACCTGACTCGGGAGACGCCTCAGGTTGGTGTCGCAAATAAAAGGAACTATCTTGTATTAAAAGCTGCGCCACTGTGGCCATGTTAATGTCGAAAGTCATGTCAAGCATGCATGTGATGAAAGCATGCAGGTAAAAACAAGATAAGAAATCAAAAGGCTATAATAGTGCGTCAAAGTAAAGCACCTCGAATGCCTGGAACGATGAATACTACATGTAGTTTAAGATTAGGATGATTTGAGAAAACCAAAGTCTGAAAATGGGTTAACAAGATATTTAGCTATCGACTTAATTGACAACCAGAACATGTAATTCACACGCCGCTCATGACTGTGGATTGAGTTCACCAATTCAGCAGGCGGAGACATGTCGATCAATTTGTCTTTCATTGAATGACGAAGAGTGTAAAGGTATATGTACTTGCATGGTATCGCTTGTATGTTTTTTAGGTGACAATTTTAACCCGTTGAGTAATGTGCTTGTGCAAGACTTAAGCAAATCATATAAATTCTGCAATGTGTTTTGGCCACTAGCTGGCCAAAACCGAAAACACGAAAAGGTGCAACAACTTCTGAACTATTAGTCACCTCCAAATTTTTAGGATACATGACATATCTAATTTGACCTACTTTTTAAGGTCACAGGGGTCAAAATTCAAAATCTTGCTATACCTGGTGGCACGTTTCGTGGCTATTTGACATGGAGTCTTCTAACTTGTTGTAATCAGTATGCATCCAGATCCCGTGTATGTGTTCAGCAATTTTCGGCACGATTCTACCTCAAACATGGCCGCCAGGCAGCCATCTTTGAAAATGGATTTTTGCCCATATCTCATAAATTACTGCAACTAGAACGTCTTGACCTTGAAACTGTACATGTATGGATTTAGGTACCCTCTTTGCCTACATCGAATTTTGACCCTTCGACTTAAAGTATGGCGGCCAGTCAGCCATCTTGAAAATGGGACTTTAGCCAATTATCTCATGAAGAACAGCAGCTTTAATGTTATAACTTGGTATGAAGAAATGTAGATTCCATTGTTTGCCAGATTTTAGCTCTATTGCACTTCAAATATGGCCGCCAGTCGTCCATTTTGAACAATGTACTTTGGCTCTTGAACAATAGCACAAAGAAATTTCTAACCTAGTGTGATGTTTCGCTGGAACAAATTGACTTGACACTTGTTGTTCGTTCTTCTGGTACATTCACCCTGGTTAGCACATGGTCCATGGACCATTTCAATAACCTGTCTTATCTCCATAATATTGTTCGCATGCATAATCTCTGTGTTTATTGCTGCGTTAGATACCGGTTCCCCGGTATGAGTCCAACTTTTCAATCTTTATATTTTCAGGAGAAAATCACACTTGCTACACTGAGTGAGACAGGATGCATTTCTGTGTTGTCGGTTACCAACTAGAAAAACATGATTGATATTTCATCATATTGGATTCTGTTACTTTACTGACATGAGTGGGATTGCGTGGATTTCACGTGAATGTCATGGCAGGAAGTGATAATACGATCACACAGCTGAACAAGGAACTACCCGATGGATGGGAAGCACGAGTTACTTCCTTCGGGAGGATCTTTTATATAAAGTAAGTTAGATTATAATTTTATTCTTTTTTGGTGTTGTGCAGTGAACCTGTATTTTGTCTCGATCATGCAGCAGCGACATCCAGAACACCCCTCAAAAAAAAAAAAAAAAAAAAGTTGAGGAAGCAAAGAACTCACCATGGAAGAGGTAGATATGGTAGGTATACTACTATACATGTGAGTTGCTTCATCCAATTTCTGTCTGACTGATCATCGTTTGCCTGCAAATTCCTCTGCTTCATTCTAGGTGTAGACTGCATAGTAATCGAATGATTCATATGAGCCAAACAACCAGCCTTTCACTCCTCCAGGGAAAAACTGATTGCCTCTCATAAATCGTTTAGTGTATGTAGTGATGGCTTATATTCATTACCAATAGTCAAGGTGTGTAATGCATGATACCGTCATTTCTAAACATCTGCCTTGTTGACACCTTTCTCTATAAATACCCCCAGTCATGCCAGTCAGTCAGGTCACACGTCACACCTAATTCATGAACGCTGGTTTGAACTAAGTTTTTGTATTATTTCTTCCTGTTTCAAAATAATTGTATCAATCGATGGTGAATGACTGAATCACAAAAGTAAAAAAAAAGAACACATGTACCTCAGATATAAAAAAATATAAAAAGTGCCCAAGTACAAGAACCAAAGATCAGGAAAGGCTGAATTTGAATTGTTAGTCAAGTAGATGGAATTACTGTGATGACAAGTACCCAGGTTAGAAAAATTTCAATTTGATGGTAAATGATGGAATCTCATGCCTACATTACCAGAATGATTTGAATTTGATGGTGATATGATGGAAGTTTTCACAAGTATCCTTAAATACCCAAGTACCACAACTGTCAAGAAAGAATGATTTGAATTTGATGGTTATTGGTGGAATCAGTAGGTGGCCTACCCTTTTAAGTGCCCAGTGTCGGATATGAAGACCAGAACGAAATTGAATTTGATGGTCAATGATGGAATCTCAGAGGAAGTGCCTACAGGTTACAATGCACTGTATCAGAAAAAGAATGATTTGAGTTTGACAAATGGAATCACAAGTACCCTTTATATGCCCAAGTGCCACAAATATCAAGGCTAACAAATTTGAATTTGATAGTGAATGATGGAATTTCACAGTCAGGTATCACATAATAAGTGCCTACATTACTAGAGATATCAAAAAAGAATGATTTGAATTTGGTGATGGTGAATGATAGAATCAAATTACCCATAAATGCTGCAAGTACGTAATACATGTATAACCACAGACATCAAGAAAGAATGAAACAGCAAGTACCCTTAACATGCCCAAGTACCACATTTGCAGCAAGAAAGAGCGCAGAATCACAGTGACAAATACCCTTTACATGAGCTGAGGTACCACAGATATCAAAAGAAAAGGAGTTTCAAATTGATGGTCCGTGATGGAATCACAAGTATCCTGCCCAAGTACATGTAACAGAAATCAAGAAAGATTGATATGGTCTTTGGTCTTGATGGTGAGTAATGGAATCACAGGCACCCATGCAAAAGTGCGGTACCGTAAATGTCAAGAATGAACTTGAATGAATACTGAATGATTGAACCACAAGAACATGTACGGTCTACCCTTTGTCCAAGTAGCACAGCTCTCACGACTCAAGAACGAATTTGAATTTGCTGGTGAATGATGGAATCACACAACCCTTCAATGTACATGTATAAATATCAAGAAAGAATGATTTTGAATTTGACGTGAATCATGATGGAATCACAAGTATCATTTATATACCCAAGTGCCACAGATAAAAAAGTCTTTAGAGCAAATTTGAATTGGATGGAGAATGATACGATATAAAATGTACCCTTGATGCCCAAGTAGACAACCACACTGATATCAAGACTAAGAAGAAATTTGAATTCGATAGTCAACTGTGGAAGCACAAATTCGCTTAAAATGCCCAATGATACTACAAATATCAAGATACATGTAAGAAAAGTTGTTTCTGGTGGTGAATTAATATGGATTCGAGTACTGGCTTCAAATGCCCAAATACTACAAGACAAGACAAAGCTGTATAGTGGTCGTGAATGATGGATTCACCCTTTCATTACCATGTTACCACAGATATCAAGTAAGAATGATTTGAATTTGACGGTGAATGATAGAACAGAAAAAAAAATGCACGGTGTAACCTATTTTATTGATTAGTTCAAATGGCGAATGGCAGCCTGTGCTTCTAATTGCACTTCAACATTGCAAAACAGTAGAATAGATAAAGAAACCTGCTGAATGGAATAGATCTCAGGTATTGGAATGGGCAAGTACCCTTTAAATGCCCAAGTGCCACACATGAGGCAAACGAATTTGAATTTGATAGTGAATGATGGAATTTAACAGTCAGGTATCGCATAATAAGTGCCTACATTACCAGGGATATTATGAAAGAATGATTTGGATTTGGTGATGGTGAATGATGGAATCAAAGTACCCATAAATGCTGCAAGTACGTAATGTAACCAAAGACATAAAAAAAGAATGAAATAGCAAATACCCTTAAAATGCCCAAGTAGTAAGTACCACAGTTGCAGCAAGAAAGAGCGACAGAATCACAGTGAAAAATAAATACCCTTACAAATTGATGGTCAGTGATGGAATCACAAGTATCCTGCCGAAGTACATGTAACAGAAATCAAGAAAGAGTGATTTGGTCTTGATGATGAGTAATGAACCACAGGCACCCATAATGCAAAAGTATATACCGTTACGTGTACATGTATCAAGAAAGAATGAATTTGAATGGATGGTGAATGATTGAATGACAAGAACATGTAGGGCCTACCCTTTGCCCAAGTACCACAGCTATAACGACTCAAGAACGAATTTGAATTTGATTGTGAATGATGGAATCACAAATACCCTTTAATTTCCAAATACATCACATGTATCACAAATATCAAGAAAGAATGTGTTGAGTTTGACGGTGAATGATGGAATGACAAGGATCATTTCAATACCCAAGTACCACAAATAAGAAAGTCTAGAACAACTTTGAATTTGATGGAGAACGATGTCCTTGATGCCCACGTAGACTACCGTACCACACGGCACAAAGATATCAAGACAAAGAAGCAATTTGAATTTGATGGTGAATGGTGGAATCACACCCTTCCACAAAATATCAAAAGAGAATGATTTGAATCTGATGGTGAATGAGGGGATCATGTCAAATGCCCAAATTACCACACAACAGTATATTTTTGATGGTGAATGATGGATTCACCCTTTCATTGCCATAGTACCACAATGTAATAAGTAAGAATGATTTGAATTTGATGGTGAATGATACAACGAAAAAACGCATGGTGTATTAGAGTCAGTATAATTTTATTGATCAGTTCAAATGGCGAATGGTAGCCTGCTTCTACATTGCACTTCACCATTGCAAAATTAAAATAATAGATAAAGGAACCTGCTTAATGGAATAGATCTCAGGTATTGTAATGGACAAGTTTAAAGCAACCCTAAAAACTAAATGGAAACAGGATTGCAATCTGCTGTACTGTATATCCTTGATAATGGGCTGCCTGAATATGATCCTTTCTGCACATCTCTCAAAATGCAAAACATTAGAATGTTGTAGAAAGATGAATATGGAATATCGACCAATCTAATGCACTGATTATCAAGTGCACTTCCGCGATGAGACTCAATGCCTGCGAACACCAGCTGCTTAAGTTGATTGTACAAATTTTCCACATTGAATTTTTATTTGTACGTCGATGCCGGGGTTGGAAACTCAGTTTTCTTTTGTTGAAGTTCAGAGCAGGTGTTTTTAGCATCAGTTGGTTCGTGACTCTGAAGGCTTATTCGCAGGGCAAGTGAAAGATCCCAACCAAGTGAGCAACACGAGTAAAACTTGAGATGGCCTCTTCCATACTTACAAGAGTCAATAATGCTTTGGCTTCAGCCAATACAAATAGAAACTTTCGGTATGGTGGTGGCATCCACTTTGGCCTGTGCTGAACTTCACCATATTTTTTGGAACTGCATTTATCAGAATATTTTGTATTTCAGATAGCATTTTCAGTTTGATTTAAAAAGGAAGACATGGTGAGATCACTGATTGATCAAGTTGCTCATCATACGGTATTACCATGACTATACTACTGTTATTGGACAGGTACTCCTCACTGCTTCGCCTTGATACGTGTTCACTCATGGTGACCGTTTCACATCTAAATTGACATTCAGTGGCGGTTAGTTGCTGATGGCAAAATTTCACTCCACTTACTGTCAGTTTCCCCCGGAATTTAACAGCCACTTTGAATGTGTTGATGAAAGGTTGCTTCAAGGGCTTTGGGATCTCATAACTGCCATGACATATACACACGATAGTGGTACGTATTTTATTTTCCATTAACTGAAAAAAATTACTGAAGATTTCCTTGTCATTGGATGTACCAGGCAGTCGTGTCGGTGGAAAAGCTTCTCTGTCATGCATGCAGACTCAGAGATGGAAGTGTTCCTCAATTACTCTATGCCTCCATGTTAGACTGAACATCATTCGTCGGCGGATGATATTGTCGGCATATTCCTTGATTTGATTTCTACATGATTATTGACTGTGGGATGTCAACATGCGGCCACTTCAAGCATTAACTGTCGACCTGTCAAAGATGGAAAGATCGTTTTAGGCCACGATTATTGGCTTCGAATATGAACGGTCTCTGACTTTGTGGTATTATGAGGTCAATTTGTTGGCAATCGGGGTGGGACTAGTCATTATAATGTTGTGGAGGCTAGTGTGTGTCTTATGTAGGCTAATAGTAATAAACACCATTTGTGGCCATACAGTTATCCAAAATTAAGCACAAAAACCAAACAAATTCTGGCCATATAATTGCATTAATACACCTGTATATCAATACAAGTTAGGCGTTGTACTGTGAAGAATATCATACAATGTATTCCTTTTGAAACTGACAAGTTGTAACTTAGTATTACTGCATTAAAAAGATGTTGAAAAAGTCATGGGATTTTTTTCAGACATCTGATGCTGAAATATTGGCACTTTTTTGATAATGATATTACGATGATGTTGATGATCCACATGTACATGTACAGTACATCGGGAATAATGGTAATTTCTGAATTATACAGGTATAACTGTTAGGTTTCTCCAGCAAGCTGTTCGAACTTAAATTCGCCAACATAACAAAACATAGACATAAGCAGACCTCCATATTCTTTTTTCTTGCAACAGTTTCATGGCAGTAATTCACACACGGTGCTTTTTCTGCTACGTCTGCTGTTCTGTTACAAAAAATGTTATGTGCCAGTGTGTTCCGCCGTTTTTCAGTGTTTCCCCATTGTACGGGGAGTGCTGTGAAGCAAGAGTAACAGCATTTATCTGTGTTCCCATAAAGTTATGGTCGCTTGCTATCTACACTTTTAAAAACGTAGTAGTTTTACTGAGAGGTGCCTGGAGCAGTTTCCGGAACTATTCTGTACCTTATAGATCACAGATTTGCGGAGCCTATTCTTGTCCATCCATTGTATTGTCTCTGTTGGAGAAAAAAAAATCGCCAAATTAGCTCAATATTTCATTTGAATGTACAGAATATTTCAGGAACCTCTGCTTCAGGCACTTTTCTGCAAGATCTACACTGCAGTAACATTATTTTTTACTACAGTCAGTGTATTAGGCCCATATACAAACACTGAGGTAGGGGGAACACTAGAAAACGTTACACTGCTATTACTTTCTGATTTCAATACATTACACCTAATCGACAACTACCACAACGGCGGCAATAAAGTGCACTCTCGCCCTTCGATTATTCGGATCCATTAAACAATAGCTGAGGGCAAAGTAAACGAGTGTATAATAAGTGTAATGGTTTCAATTACACCAATTAGGCTCGCTGACTTATGAATCGGGCCGGCGTAAATCGCCATCGACAGAATGGAGGGGAAAGTATGCGATTAATCACAGTAGTAATGGGTTGAAAGAACTAGATGAAGGAAGTCAGTTTCAATCCAAGGATGACAGAAGGTGTTACATGTACATTTTCTGGACAAGAGGGCCTTGTAGTGGGTGTTACATGTACATTTTCTGGACAAGAGGGCCTTGTAGTGCAGGGGCCTGTTTCATAAAATAACTTTAAGCTAAAGGTACCTTTAACCAATGGAAAATGCATTGAAGTTAATGGTACCATTAGCTTAAAAGCACTTTATGAAACAGGCCCCTGGTGATTTTGCCCATCTATGCGGATGGCGATGATACGCTAATACACGAAGCAATGTCTTATTGCAATCTGATTGGCACAGAGACAAGACTGCTTGCATGACATCAGAAATATATCGCATCATCTATGATATATTTTTTGGTGACACTGGAAGATATCGATATTGAACTTGGCCTTGGTTGCTGGTTTGACTATTCTTGAAAAGAGAAGGTCCTTGTATACTTTACTATCAATGAGAAATTCATGCTGAAGGATGAGAAAACGTTCAATCTTCTTCCACTTGTTCTGTTACTTCGTAGCTGGTATAGTCCTCCTGAATTTCACCTAGTGCATTAGGCTGTTCCAGAATGCTCTTTCTCAGAGTCATACAGTTCTCTGTCTCAGTCCAGTCCAGCTATTGTGTTTTTGTTCTTCACTAGCCCAAGTTACTTCTCTGCACTCTCATCCTCAATCACTGCGTCAGCCCTTTATCCTGCTCTACTCTTTGTATGTCAAAAAGCACGTCTCCAGCTCTCTCTTTGTTATCCTCAATATGCTTGTTACCCAGTCGGCCCTGGTTCCTCCGCAGTGTTTTCGCCCCAATACGCCAAGCTTATCTCCTGTCAAAGACATGTTCTTGCCAGAGTATGTCAAGACTTGCAGAGCAACTGTAGGCCCTACTATACTCCTTGCATGGTAAAAGCACTCCTCTGACATTCCCTTCGTCATCCTCAATTCCATTTACATTTTGTTCTTCAATCAGCTCTACTTGAGTCAGTTGTGTGCATTACCATTCTTAACTTGTACGTTCTCGTCCCTGACATGTCAAACTCCTGTCCTAGGCAATAAAAATTAATCTAATTCAGGCACCTCTCTAATCATTGACCGAATGACATGTGTTTTTCAAATTGCCTTGTCGATCCTCCTTGCCTTCATCAAACGTTGTTTCCTCTGCATTGATCCAATGCCNTCCCGTTTAGTTTCGTGTTTAGACTTTAGATTTACAGTACAACAAATGATATATTTCGGCATTTTAGGCAACAAGACTTATGTTTCTAGGCGGATAGAACGCCTGTCCTGATGATATGTTCAGTTATATTCACGTAATGTGTTAAGTTGTGTTTTGTTAAACACAAAACTAAACGCTAAACGCGTCACCTGGATTTACAGTGTACATTCATCAATGTTCCTTCCTACCATTGTTTTTCTTGCTCACCGCAAGATAATCATCGCATGTAATGGCCATTTCGAATTCATCGGTTGGAGTTAGTTTATTTTACTTTTCTATTGCATTTCAAAAGGGTTAATAAACCCTCTCTTGTCATCGGTTAGTAGGTACATGTAGCACACGCGTGCACTACCTGGCTGAGCTGAGTTGCAATTTTAACAGCTTTCTACTCTTGATGTCATGAGTATCTTCTTGAAAAATTGAAGTGATTCATCAACATTTTCCTGTGCTGAAATGTTTCCTTTTCACTATTCTTGTTTGTTAAATTGGAGTGGGTTGAACGATATTTGACAAAATATGATGGAAAAAGAACTCCACAAGGCTTGCTACGGGACAGAATATCGATTCGCCTTCAGTGTATTACCATTCTCAGTCTCCTCTTCATCAGTATAATGTCGACAAGGTCTGCTGCACCTAGCCCACAGAGGGTATGGTTGGCTCACCATGAGTGCCTCTTAAATCTGATTGATCATTCTTCTGACATTTTTGCCTTTGTGAGGTATTGGTAATTTTGAAGTGATGAACTTTCTGCGTGAAGTAGGTACAGGTCCTTCTATTCGTATTATTTGACCCCGTTAAATGATTATCAACAGATGCATTGGCGTAGACAAAAATCCTGGTGAATTTTTCGTGCAAACAGGAAATTTTTAAAGATACATGTAAAATGACATTGAAAAGAAAATTTCAGCAGACAGAACTTCAGCTGCAAAACAGAGTACAAATTGCACGTTGCGACCATTTGCAAAATTATCTTATTCTTAGGCGAGCGATTTTCTGCAACTTGGTTGTATAGATTTTCTGTAGGAATGCCAAATATGCTCTAGAATTGACTATTGGAATAAGTATCAAGTTACTCAGGCAGAAATTTCATTTTTGATAACCACAAATAGGTAAATAATGCAGATATGGATTTCTAATAATGGCAACTGTCAAGATNCCATTTTACTTTTTACAGACACATTGTCCACAGAATGATGTCAGTGCTTGCCACTGCTTTTATAGTTTGCAGTCATAAATCTACGGCAAGTATGGCCTCTAGCATACATGCCAATAGGGGAATAAATTTTTAGCTGAAAACCTCAATCACTGCAGCAGAACTTGGCCCTGCTCGAATTTTTGTCAATTCATTCTAAGATCGGCTACTACGCCACACCCCTCCAAGCTCTCAAGGCCCCAAAGGCCAATTTTCTTGTTGGCGATATAGCCTTGTGTGCACTTGTCAGATGTTATCTACCGGCTCATTTATATTTCCACTCTGACCAACATTATCGTTGGCATTCAACTTACCTTACAAGAAATGGCATGTTTAGCCACATCACTATAATGGCTTGTGCGGATGATCCTTGCCCCATATGATTTGGCCTGTCAATACTCATTTTCAGGTTCTTCGCAGAATTTATTTCATTTTCTGCAAGTGCATGCACATAAGGTCTTTAGCGATATGCTGTACTGCTCCGTGTAGATATTTAAATCAGATACATGTAGGCCTACGCTTCATAACATCTGCAGTAAAAAAAAAAATTAAAAATTATGAGGAAGCGCTAATCAAAGATCGTCAACACTGTAACTCTTGACCTTCACTATGTGGCCATTGCTTACATGTTGTGACCCCTACCATCACATCAGAAGTAGGTATGGCGTCTTCAGTCGTCATAATTGCCATTACAGCAACCCTCCCTGCACTTGTCAGCTTCCGTCTAAAAGCCATATTAATTCCCAACCACTTAAGTCGGCGACTAATCTTGCTTCGATTTCCACATCAGAAACAGATCATTCATGTTTTGATTGTGTGGGGCTGACCTCTTGCCTGCAACAAATGACCATGTATCCATAGGAGACCGGCAAGAATAATATTTATTCTGTCGCGATGTCTGAATGAAGGCTTCATTTTCTGATCCGCCAATGCAATTTTCTCCATTCGTGGTCTTATATTCTGTTAAAGTAGTGATTAATGTCGGTTAATAGAGGGTCTTCGCAAATCCCCGAAACTCCAACCGAACGTCTGATTTTTTTGTTCGGGGCTTTCTTCGTGGTGTCGAACAACGGATTGGCGTTCGTGTTGTCATTTCGGGGGCTCAGCGAAAACTCTTTTATTATGTATGTTCAGCTGTCCCTATATGACGGGATGGCAGAATGTTTGACCATTTGGAAGTGTAGCTGGAGGACAGTGCCACATCAGAACACGCAAGCCATTCCCAAATGGTCAATACCGGACTTGTTTGTTGAACATACATTATGGGTCACCGGAGAATACCACTTGAGCTAACACGAGTTCGGTTGCAGTAGACGTGCCCCGAATTGTGATTTACGTTCGACTGTGAAGAGGCAAATCACAAACAAGCTGAGAATACCAATAAATCAGGTCCAGCTCAAGCATCTTCTTATCCAATTTCTTCAAGGAGGCTGGCACAATCGGCTGAGTAAACAAAGCCAAAGTAAGTGCTCTCGACAATCAGTGAGATGTCCAAAAGAAATGACGGAATGTCTTCGGAGACACTTCGTCATCCCTGGGGCATTTCTCCAGCTGATCAATTGATAGGACTGTGAGATAAAGCGAAGATAGTGATTGAGTACCACAATTGCTTCTGGAAAGACAACCGTTGAATTGGAAAGAATGGACACTCTTTAAAATGACAGATACAGTAATTGTGAGATATGAAAATGGTATTTCTAAGAAAAATGAAATTGAAGAGTGGGCTGTCTTCAAATTGGCTTGTAGCTTACAGTGATTGTTACATAATTTTGCCAGATAAAAAACAACCGAAAAGAAAGAATATATTTCAAATTTGCATAGATGCTGCCTCGGGGAGGTAAGACTAAGAGGAGAGAGAATGTAGTAAGATCAGCTTGCACTTTGCAAAACAATGGCTGCGTTGTATGGGTCTGATCAGCCAAGAGGAAGTGTGCAAAGGAAAGAAAATAATGTTAAGGTCCAGAAAAAATTCTTGTCTCGGTTCTGGGCAAAATGTGACAACGTATTTGTCTTGGCAATCACAGTATTCTTCTTCATCCATGTTGTCGGTAAAATGGCTTTTAGGCGACTTGCAAACTTGGCTGTTAACAATTACTGACATGCTTGTCTTCAGCTTGAACATTCGTGATATCTGCCTGGAAGGCTGTTGGTGGGACAAAGTGGGGTGTCTTGAAAGAGGTAAAGATAGAGGACTGTCCGGGCCCACAGTTTCTCCGTGGGCAAATCTGGACTGAGCTTTCTAAAGATGACGATCTGGCATTATTAGAGTGCGTAGAATACTAGAGGCAAAGCAAATGAAACAGAATGAAATTGAAAGGGTGGATGGAGTTGACACAGCAAAGCAAAAGGATGTGATGTTACATTTCGTAGTGTTCTTTGTTCTTTCCGAGGGCAGTTTTGAATTAGCCTTTCGGAGTGAATTTATAGTTGAATGAACAAATAAGATAGAATATTGCTGTTGACGTGTAATGGCAACGTTTCGGAACGTTGAGCCTTTCTTTGCCAAAAGATAGAAATTTTCTTACCGTAAAATTCAGACAGGTGCCTAAAGCTTCGTTTAACATTTTCCAACATTTGAACTATATTCCTTAGCAAGACTATCATTGACACTGTATACACTGGCCAATAATTTACAGCAACATTTGACCAATATGTTGGAAGCCCGTTCCCCTGTCATAGACAACGTTGTTCAAGAAGGTGTCGTTATTGCGAATGTCAAATAAAAATGTTGCGTGTGAACACAGCCTTGGTGATGAAAATGATGTTTTGGCCTACAAATGTAACAAGCCTCCTACTAAGACTTCAGTTACACCAAATTTCATGTTAGACACTGCAATTACTGGTCTTGATTGGGAAGCCTTGAATCAGAATGAGATATGTAACCCTCGAGGGAATAATCTGTGGACCAGTTCAAGACCAGACTCGCCATTGCAATTCATCTCCTCTCCCCTGGGGCACACTGATATTGGTCTTTCAGTAGGAAGCTCTTCTTGACCGTGCTGATAAGTAAGCCGGGTAATGCAAAATGGTGTGTACAGAGATTGTTATTCTCCCCGTTTGGTGTACGTGTAAGTGTGGATGGCCTTCTCCATTAATTTGGGTTTTGCAACTTATCGGATGTTTTGCCGATGCTGTACATGTAGGATTTTCCTGAAAGTAAATTTATCCACCCTTTACAATTTAGAGTGATGTTGTTGGTGGTGACTAAGCCACCGTCATGACCGTGACTGCAGAAACCTGCATCTGAATGTTTTCAAAAAGAAAAAAAGATTTGATACCGTAAAGCCGAAGTCCCACATCTGGCCTTTGGTACCTTCATCTCTTTTACCTTGTAGTGGTCATTCGAATGATGTGTGTTTAGTGGGCTCATAGATGTACATCTCATCAACACTATAAATCACTGATGAGATCGCTAGTCTACGATGGAGTTGTTGGTCAATCACTGAAGTGATCATTAACCTTTGCCAAGGCAAGAGACGCACTTCCTTTAATGATGTCCGATATCACATGAAGATATTGGCTTCATCTCCATATGACTAGTAATGATAGTATGGAAACTCTGAGATTGCTACGGATCCATGGACAAGAGTTATTTGCACCATTTGGCTACTTGGCAAGCTCACGGCTTAGGAAAGGCAATAAGAACCGTGATACCTCAGGGGCCACGAGGCTGGCTGAGAAACGGTATCATCTTCAGAGGCAACTATCGATAATTGTTGGTATCAGATTGTATTGCCCTCCCTTTGGAGATGCATGCCGAGTCTCCGTTGTTGATGCCCACGAGACTGTGGCCAAAGTTTATCTTATTGGAACATCAAAGCAAAATGTGCGTGGTGAATTATTACTACTGTAGTGGTTCTCTGAGATTATTGACCTTCCTGTCCCTGAAGTGGTCTTGCCAGGCATGGAAATTCTGATTTAGTTTTATCGTGTGTATAAAATGTTCGGTGAGTCTGTCAAGTGGACCTTGATAACTTGTTTACCAAATTGAAAGACCAGAGTGTGCATGTGCTTATAAATGGTAAAATTCTCTATGTATTATAGGAGACTTCCTCCCAGTCAACGTATGTGACTGCTTCGTCAGCTGCTGATGGCAGTGGCACTCAAAAGAGGCAAATGCACCTGCTGGCGGTCTTTGACCCGTGCGAAATCATCTGATAGAAGTGTTGATATGACTATTAATTGCTGTGACCGCTGCAACTCCAGCTGCAGCAAATCTCCTCTGTTGACCTATGGGTTGGAACATAAACATATTATTGCACTATTATTGCACATCTCTGCCTTTCCCCCCGATGTCTGGGGTTCAGTTTCGGGCATGCCCCATGTAGTTGTTGGATTACTGGAGGCCACTTGGCAGTTTTCAGCACAGATTTTCTCAGGCCCAATATGTGTGTACTTTTACGTACATTTAGGTAACTACATGTACTTACATATGTGTGTTTATGATATTGTAGTATTCAACATTCAGTCTCGGAGTGGATTGTTAAAATGATGATTTTTAAAAAGATCTACATTTTTCTAGTGCCCAGTGTAGGAACGTATACATGTAGTTCTTACTTTCATAGTACATTCTGAATTCATTCTCCAGGGAACTGATGATATATAATTGTTACGTCGCCCTCTCAAAGCTGTGTGAAACTGGTTTGAAACTGTTAACCTCCCTCTTAAGCATTTCGATTGTTATAAAATTTCATCAAAATGTTTTTATTGTCATGTACAAATATAGTCATCGGGTTGCACTCCACATTTTCTTCTTTGTATTTCAAGGGCTGTGATTGAATTATAGGTCAACTCCACGATGTTTGAATTGAAAACATTATAGGGAAGTGGTTTTTAAACCATTCCAAGTAGGAATAATGACTCATTTGAACCTGTTCCTCAGCCATGTCAGCGCCATAACAAAAAACAAAAAAAACCACGTTATGATGCGATCTGCAACCTCTACACACATGGATTACCGATTAAGGGGAGGGGGTTCGAAATGTCCGATGTATTCTTTTATTTTCATACAAAGCATGATTCATGGCAGATCTTAACCATCACCCGTCACCCCATTTCTCGATCTCGCTAGCGCAGAGGTATGGCGTTCCGTGTTTTCGGTTGCTCCACTTGCTCCAGTAGTAAGGTGTAACCGTCTGACCTCTCTGCGTTGGTGATTGCCCAAATCTAACATCCAAACGAATTGGTAGAATTGTTGAGGAACGCCATGTTGATGATAGTTTAATGAAATCCTTCCTCCTACTCTTAATGTTTGGTAAATTGTTTATTATGGGCCAGAAAATCTACTGACTGTCGACCAAAAAATCTGTTTTGTCTTAATGGATGTTCTACAACCCCCTTGTGAATGGGTAGGTAAATCGATATTCAAGGACCACATTACGAATATTCAGCAGTGGATTTCTTAGTCTAATGCACGAAAATGTCACCACTAAGTTAATTGCTCTTCTATTCACCTGAGATTATTGTCATGGAAATGCCTTGAAAAATATACGCTAGAGAAAATCAACAGTGTATACGGCATGCTGTTTTCAGAGTGGTTCTACTTAAAAACACCTGATGCATATGTAGATGCTTCTCAGTATGTGACTTTTTCTCGATGAAAACGTTGGTCCTGTATTCCTTATTTCTTTCTTCCTTATTACTCTTTATTCATGATGAACAACGTGCATGATCAGAATTCCTTACTTAATTCTGTATTACCCAAGACAACAACTCAGTCGGAATAATAAGGGAACAAAAAAAACCTAGATTTTTATTAATGACGCAATGATTACAAAACCTGGTTGAGTCATTCGTATACTGAATCCATTTGCTGCCAAATGGTTGATAAAGTGACTTTTTTGAATGAATCGCTGGACAAGTCTTCTCATACAAACAGTTTCTCTTCTACTTTCCCTTATTCTTCTCAATGAAATAAGGATGTGCAGACGAACAATCGACTGTGAACGGCAACTTCTCCATGTAATCCCATAGTCAAAGGATTACTTTGTCAACATCACTTTCTGACCTCACTTGGGGAAAAAATCAATAAGACGGAAGAATCAGAATCTGACGAGTCTGGCTGATTGTCATCCTCTGTAGGCACAGCACATCCTGCAGACAGAACATCAAACAGCAAAGTTGATGACGCCCCTTGGGTTTTCTTATGCAATTCTTGTGGAAACATCTAATAATGTCACTGCCATTCATTAGCGAATGCCAGTTTTGGTTCACTGCGAGTCTGATTTTTATTGATGGCAAGATTTGAAAGCAGTTTAACAAAACGTGTGTTACAAAATACATGTACATGTACGTTAGGTTAAGAATGCTTTAAATTTTGCAGTAAGCCTATAACTAAAAATGCCTTACAAATGCAGAGGGCCAAAACGGAGGCATTAGTGGCTCTGCAGATATCGATATCTTTATTGGCCTTACTTGTTGTTCAAGTGCATTGGAACAGGCCGAAGACCAACAGATTGTGAAATCTTTCGCATTTATCATTTACATGTATTTTTTTGCAGGCAATCTTCTAAAACTACATTAACTTAAGCTGAATTTGCCTATCCTTTGATCATGTCATTAGTTTGTATCCACAAGATTTCCTTATACACTGTATACATGTCCAAAAAGATCGTCGTGTTGCCATTTTTCGTGAAGATCTCCAGACCACCTCCATCCATAGTTTTCTGTTTCCTAAGCAATGGGAACATTGGCTACATTACATTATACTGCTTACCACATCGACCAGAAAAAGCCATGAAGGTAACCACTGTCTTTGTTGTCTTGATACATTCCTACAAAACATCCAGGCTTCAGTAAGCAGGAATCTAGAAAACCATTCCAATAAAATCGGAAAATTGGCCGATAAAGCCATTTCATGTTTGATGTTTCGCCGTCTTCTGGTTCTAAGCTTTCCGGATCATCAAATGGTATAGCTTATTGGATCATTTCTTTACAGTATTCTTTGTGCAATCTACCACCGTGATACAGTATCAAAGAAAGGAAATGTTCTTTGTGAGGGTATCCTTGGCCACTTACGCAGGTCCAGGTTCAGATTCCAATTGGCCTAAAGGCACATCACCATATTCATAACCATTTATTTGTTATTTCTTTAGCTCAGCTGACGTTTTCGCAAAACTCTTACCGTCCGACCTAAGTGTTGGTCATTGCATCCTGTAAAATTACTCCAGGGCAGACGATCCCGTTACACCAAAAATAATTATAATTACATGTATAATTAAAAAGAGCTGATAATGTATACCTGAGCTAATAAGCGGAAGGCCTTTGGGCCTCTTGTTTTAAATGTTGGCTTCAAGATCAGTGCTGGCTTCGTGATGCATGTACATGTACATGTACTTCGTATGTAAACCTCTTGTACATCTTCAGGTCTTGTGGATGGTTGCAGCTGAGACAATGGTATCCGCAGTCATATACATGTAGGCAACATCTTATCACATCGCATCGCATCGCGTCGCATCGCATCGCATCACATCACATCACATCACATCACATCATAGAAGTAGCCAGGAGTCTAGGTACATCTTCATGTCTTGTGGATGGTTGCAGCTGAGAAAATGCACCTACAGTGGTATCCGCAGTCATATAGATGTAGGCAACATCGCATCGCATCACATCATAGAAGTAGCCAGGAGTCCAGGTAATGTGGAACATTGGCAAATTGATTTTTCCAAGCCTCGGACAACCCGCCCCGCATGTTGGAAAAAGTTTGACACATGATATTGCTTGTAGTGTGGATTTGCGATACATAGAAAACAGTCCTCTTTGACTGATTGAATCCTGCTTACTCCTTACCCCCGCCCAGCTGCCTCCTATTCCACGTATGCTATCCTCTTTCCTCCATCTGGACAAAATGTCGGCAAGTGAAGGCAAACGTCACCACAATGACAATTGCCTTAAAAGAAAAACGCATTATTTGTAGCTAAAGAAAGCCACAGAAGTCGTGATTGTGACATGATTGTTGCTGTGATGGGGCTATTACTGCAACAGTACAGGCAGTGATTTACATAATGGCTGGCTCAGTGCTACGTTATAGTTTGAGTGGTGTGACTTGGACTGTGGTGTTTCACGCGGGATGCAGTAGCGTGTCACCTTTGAAAACGTTTATCTTACATTCATCACCACTGTTACATGCATGAGAAACTCCCCTTTCATCACCAATGTTTTCTTCTCGATTACCAACTTCTATTGATTCCATACTTTAACGGCGAAAGAAACAGCCTATTGTCAATTGCTCTGTGATCATTTACATTAGATAAATGCACCGTTGGTAAGAAAGCCAAAGAAAAGGGTGATTGTGATGGAAATACTCCCTTGATGATGCTGTTATTGCTGCTATTGAAGCAATGATTATGACTGTAATTTACCACAAGCATTAGCATAGAAAATTGTGTGTGATTAGGGCTGTACCTTGAAGAACAGCATTAATGGTGTATTATGGAAGTGCCCTTTCGCAGGAACGTATTTTCAAAGGATATAGCCTGCCTCTGAATAATTGTCTGTCATGTATATTTTATATTCTCATCTGAATGAGAACATTTTTTGTACGCTTGTTGGCAGTATGATGTATTTGAACGAACATAGGCCTCCACAATTTTGCTGCTCTGCTCTAACGTTGTTGAAACTGCACTGGTGATCCTTTGATGCTAAAAATCAAATCTGCTTCTCATCTCAAACATTTTTCTTTCAGAAAAGCCGACTATGAAAGATGTATGTGGGCTGTCGGCCAATACGTAGTGGTACATGTAGTTAGTTAATTGTAAATTTTTTGAAGATTCAACTAACACCCACTTTGTCTATCCGTAGCCGTGACTAAATATTCCAACACCTCGTAAAAATGACATATCATCAGACTATCAAATGCATTATTAAAAGAAAACCAAATCACCGCAACGACTCGCCTTTTGGTTAAGATAATAACTTCCAATCTCACTTCAACATACCTCCACACAGAGACAATCCACGGAGAAATGGCCGCTATCTCTGCTAGCAGTGGCTGATATTTAATCGCCTGAGAGGTCACCTGATCAGGCATGAAACCAACCCTCTGGCAAGCAAACCGAACGCTAACTCATTTTAGACAAATATGANTTTGTCTTCCTTTCGATCCATCTTCTTGTCATTCTAGCTCTTTTTAACAACTCGTGTAACATGGATCTTGATATGAAAGTCATCTTGTGCTTCAAGGCATGGCCCCATTCAAATGTCACTTTCAGAACAGACAATGAAACGTGCTTAGACTGACTGAGGCACTTTCCTAATACAATACTCTTCTGCACTTTTAGGAAGTGTCGGCGAAAGGAATTCATTAAGGTTATCTGATTTTCATCTGAGGCAATTGATGTGACATTTCGGAAACTTGAATTATAGCGATATCAGTCGTATGAGAAATCTTGTCAATGAAACCTTGAAGGCAAAAGAGAAACATTCACAAATTTGGAGGAATCTGAAAATTCTGCATTCATTAGCATGATCCGTGCTTGGAAAGCACTGGTAAGCATTTAACACAGTCAGCCATGTCAGTTGACATGTTCAATACAGGTCACTCGTGACAAAACATGCTGTTAGCCAACAATTGTGGAAAATGTAACTGTTTTTCGGTCTTTGTTTTTCTTTATCCGAGCAAATGCCATCTCATTACTTCGACGATCAGAGAACTAGCCGGCGGGAATTGTCAGCTCCAGTGTTTTAATAGTTGTTACTATGGTTGCTAAATCGCTGGGACTTAGGGTGAATAGATGCGAGACTAAGGTCTGACATGCACAGGATTTGGTTGACGTACGTCATACTGCAAATCACTTAAAAGATGGCTCTTTCGTCCTGTTGTCAAAACCACTCTTTTTTCTGTTTCACGCAGAAACTTGGCCCTTCTCCAGACAACCTTCTCAGTTTCGTCTGTTGTTAGTTGGATGGTATTGGGGAATTGGTTTTTTCTGTCTGACCTTCGCTTGTATTTGTACTAGAAAATCGCTAGACTGCATGTTTGCGTAGATAGTCTGGGTGGTAGACTGACGAGTCATCCCTACTTTCATATGAAAAAGCACGGATTTCGACCTCTTGATTGTTCCTTACAGACTAAGGAAGCACTTCATGTGATTGGCTGTGGTGAGGCATGGTACTGCATTACTTTGGTATCATCAGATACGTTTAAGATATCTACATGACCCTTTCGGTCTGCTGATATCAGCTGCCCGAAGGGGTCCAGTAGATATCGTCGACGTGTCTGATCACGGCACTGGCTTTGAAGAAGTCCTGAATATTCGGATAAATTCTGTAACCAACTACAGGATAACAAAACTAAAGTTGTCACATGCATTGTACTTCTCCTGCACTGTTCAATTCCGAATAGCTGTAGCCACCGTGTGACGCACTGATCGGAAAGTCAGTTCACGAAGAACAATACCAAATTGCAGTACGCCTGTTGGAATTGGTCAAACTGAAGATTTATCTTCTCATAGCTCATGCATTTATCATCCTGGTCGATCCGTTACCGAAATAAACAACAATGTACATGTATCAATAGCACGATAGTGTCATAGTGTCCACTCTCGTATCTCACCCATGATATCACAATTTGCTAATATGCTATTGTGGTGACCATGTACACAATGCACGACTCTCATAAGGTGGGCAGAGATTTGTTTCCGTAACAGTGGTTTCCCAATCCAGAATCTGTATCCCCTCCCCATGAATAACAAACACATTGATATTTGCCAAGCAGATGTGACATGGGGTTCCCATTTCCTTCATCAAATAATAATAGGAACTGTTGATAGTGATACTCGGTGAAACATGTAACGCATGTGCAGTTCTTGATTTGAAGACGTCCTGTCCCCTGGCCTATACGTTGCGGATTGTACTGCTGCAGTCAGCAACTATCGAAGTGCATCTGGCAAGAAAATTCCGTTCTCACTTAGTCAGCCCTCAACACAATTTCAGGGGTCATGTCAAAGGCTGCCCATCAAGTGTTTTGTTGATGGGCAGCCTTGATGTTGATGTTGATGTTCTTGATGTTGCTGACTATCCAGTTAGAGATATCATGTGTCCGCTGCTGAAAGAGGTTATTTTTTTAAAGAAATACGATTTTTATACTGTATAGCCAGAAAACCCTAGTTAACGTTGCATAAGTTAGGTATGTTCCTGCACCAATCTGCCATCATGTGCTGAAATACATGTAACCCTCCTTGAATAGGCCATGTACCGTAGTACGTTACACGTACATGTACATGTATATGTAGAAATGGAGACCTATGTACTGCACAAACCAGTATCCCATCCTTCTTCACAAATTGCCCATTAAAATTGGCTTCCTGTGTAAAGTGATGTTTTGAAGACACTCAGTAGAAAGAGTGAGTCTCAAACTATCAAGCATTTTTCGAACAAAAGACAAGGTGACTTGTACTTTGCGATAATGGCAACACTGTGGTGCAAAGAAAAATCTGTTGATCTTTCACCATCATTAAAGGTGAAGTTGATCTGATGTTTTGTAAACACTGTGGTGGCTTTCCTTTCCTGATGACACGACGAAGTTGTGCAACACACAGGCCTAGGAGGAGAATCCCGTCCTCACTTGCTACTGAACACAATCTGGCGATGTATGGGTAGGCCTTACTTCAACAACATACAACTTGGAAACTTTATCAAATTGGACTCCCTATTACCAGCTGCCCGAAGTCACTCATGTCACTTGCAGATATCTTCTACTCTATTAGGATTCACTTAATGGATTCCGGCTTGCAGCATTCTTTGTCAAAAAAGGTTTTCATCAGAATAAATTGACGTAATTTCCCTTGGCACGAATACATTTGATGAAATCGGTTTTGGATCAGTTTTTTGCCATTTAGTGTTGTTCTTAAAATTCTGTGAGATAATAGGAGATTCTTTAAATTGCATTGATTTAGTTTGGGGTGATTTTGAATCTTAAAATAAAATCCCCGTTGTGCAGTTGATTATTCACTTGCTGCACATGTTATTGGCATGCATGCATGCATATTTTACTCCTAGCCCAGCTAATTATCAAAAATCTTCATGTAAAACAGCACTGTCCCTTTGGGGGCTGTTTTGTAAATTAAAAGCTGTTGAAAATCAATTTTCACAAATTCCACTTATATTTTAGTTCGTTACTACAAATAAACAGGCCCTTTGGGGCTCTTTGTTATATTGTTATAGACTACATCATTGGTGTTGTACACCGATTTCCCCACTGTAGTGCTACTTTCATGACTTTGACTGTGGTTACCCTAAGGAAGGTTGCAACAAATGGAGGTAATTGATCATGTTTTACATGGTTTTCCTCCCCTTTTGGCATTCAGAAAACTCATTAGTACACCAGTGCTGGAGTGTTACAGGTTTGACAGATGACCATCTTGCTTTGAATGTGATCTGAATATTCATGATACCTATCCTTTTATCAGCCGTGTTTCTTATGATGCATGTACCTGCTGTCATGGTTGGATGGGCACTCTCATCGGTTATCAAGGGAGATGCCCTACGCTGTCAGATGGGTGCAGGGGAAATGTCAGCCCTGACGTGTCTGAATTACTCTGCTAATCCACAGTTGGACAATAGAGGGAGATTTCTTTGGGGCCTTTGCTTTCCTCCGCGAAGCCACGGTGGTCTCTGGCTAGCAGTCATATGGTCACAGGTTCGAATCCCACTGTCGGCGTGAGACTCGGGGCAGCTTTATTTGCTTACCTTTCCTCTCTCCACCCAGGTGTAGAAATGAGCACCGGTCAGAATGATCAGTGTTGGGCGCTGAATGAGCAACTCTTCTGACTTCTAGACACCTCAACCCAAATTTTAACTTCAACTTTAACTTTGCTTCCTTCTGGATTGATATTGGAGACACCAAGTTGTCTGTTCAGAAAATATTGCCATAGCGTCGATCTCTTTCCAATCACCAGTAATGTTTTTTTAAAGATATCAGAATGACAAGTGGGCTATTGAAGTATACTGTATGACTACTGCTTGTATCTAGCCAGGGTGAACGCAGAATGCCATTTACAGTATTCCAACAGGGAGGCTTTAAGCCTATTAAAGCTGACCACAGTGGAGATTCGAGTTATCTTTTTTGTCATTATCTTCCTGACTTTGGGATGTTTGAAAAATCTCCACATGTACTCTACGATTTTGTTTCGCCTTTCGTCATCTAATAACGTTCAGGATTCGCTGACTAAAAATCGGTTATGTGAAAATTGAAACACTTTTCTTTGTTCTTCTATGAAGATTACGCCTTTGATCCACGCACTTGAATGCTTTAGCCATTTTTGCAAAAAATGTCTGTACGTGAGTTGGAATGAGGTACGTGTCATTTGTACCTGATTTTAGTGCCTTTATTCTTCAAAACATGAGATAATTATTTTCACACCATGGTGGACAAGGAGATAGCCATTATTTTATGATTTGTGTACGAGTGCAGTAACTGTACATGACCTCTTTGCCTATTCTTGTTCTCTTATAAAAACTATTGCTAACTGTACATGACCTCTATGCCTATTCTTGTTCTCTTATAAAAACTATTGCTAACTGTACATGACCTCTATGCCTGTTGTTGTTCTCTTATAAAAACTATTGCTAACTGTACATGACCTCTATGCCTATTCTTGTTCTCTTATAAAAACTATTACTAAACATCTATTTAACCTAAAAAAACGTCGTGGTAAGAAAGAACCCCATTCCATCCTATCATATCTTATAATGCAAAATTATTGATTTTACATTGTGGTGGCAGTTTAAACCCTCCGGCAGTCAGGCTCATGAGGACTGGTGGAGTTCATGCCATCGATTCCACCATGTATTCCTGTGATTCTGTGCATTGTGAAAAGTTCATGGTGTGAGACTGAGAATCCCGACGCTCCATCCTTAAGCTCGTTAAGATAAGGTGCATTACTCAGCAATCGAATTAATTCAATTACATTACGCATGGATATATATCCATACTGAGCGCTGGGTTAAAAGGGTGTAGGTGATGAAAATTCCACGGATGGAAATTCGGTAGTTAATAAACATCACGTATTGTTCACGAAGTGACGTTATTTTCGTGCCACATCATTTCTTGTCACACGGGTTTATTCACTTAATATAGCACCAATTGGCACGAAATTTCACTAATAAGTGTAATGTAACGCCAAGTTATGTCTCTTATAGTAGAATTTACATATTATTCGCGTTTTTTGAGAAATCGACACTTTTGTTTGGGGCATAATCGCCGATGTATGGACGAATGTATACATCATCATGAAACGGCGTTTTTGTGTACAAAATAACGAGAGCATGCCAAAAAATCAGAAGAATATATCACCTTTACACAACGATGTGTATCACGATCTCCTCCCCTATTTATTTTGAACCGTATGTAATCCTTCATCACCGAGAAATAAGCAGAAAAGTCCAGAATTGCCCCGTAGCAGACGAGTCAGGTCGCCATTTTGTTTGATCCACGCATAACCGACGTGTATGGAGATACGATGTGTGTACACACATATAGTGCACGAATGTTCAGGTAGCCTTCTTGGGACTAAAATAAAGGGATGCCTTATGGATGAGTTGATAATTGGGGTCAGTGTTGATGGTAAATATAGGCCATCGCCGCATTTGGGTTATCAGTATTGTCCAGTGGGTTCAGTGTTACGGCTATGGTGGTCTATGACCATGGGTTCGAGCCCGGGTGGTGGAAGAAATTTTTTTCTCCATTTCTTTTCTTTTATTCACAAAGATTTTCTCTGTTTGGATGTAAGGACTTGTCCTGCTATCGAGTTTCTTTCCGCTGCCCAAACGAAACATCTATACCCCCAGCAACTAACTGCAGTCTCATGATCTGAACGTCACTTGGTGAACCCGGTCGCCACCAGGCTTGTATCATTTATATCTAGGTTGTGTGGCAAAAAAATCAAACTTACGTTTCTTTACGTACAAGTACATGTACATGTACATTTCAAACTTACTTGTTTTAATATGATTCTTTTTCTAAGTATCTCTTAACCGGCCTCTTGAAGGTGATGATGACGATGAAATCTTTATTTCAACAACTAAAAATATCAATACACCAGGGCTTAGTCTGAAGAGCATTTAAAACAACTGTCCTGGTATAGATTAACATAAGGATATGAAGATCACAATTACAAGCTAATAACTGAATGATCAGAAAAGAGAAACAAACAAGTAAAAAATTTAAAACATGATGAAGATTTATATTTCACATGTACTTCTCTGTATTGCTCCACTAACACTGATTTTTTTAAAGCTACGTCGATAATTGCTATTGTTTTATCAGATCTGCGACAAGCCTGCTGGATTTTCTAACCAAGGATCAGCACAGACACCAAGTGGACACTACTAACTATATTTTGCCTCTCAAGATACTTTCTAATATATCTGCTTCCAGCCAGGCAGGTGTTTTATTCGCTATCACTTAGACAAAGCTGTCAGACTATCCGCCGAGTACAATGTAAGATAATGGAAATCACTTTTTCATCCCCTTCTCCGGGAGTTTGAACCCGGGGTACCGGATGTCTCCATGTCTATCTTGATATTGCGAGCCATTTTCATTATTAGGCAATGTCTGCTTCCGTCAGCGTTGCATATTCGATCAGCCGAGCGTCGAACTTGAGCAAGAACCAGTTAGGCGATCAAATCAAGAATACAATGGTTTTCAATCACACTGTAATGCAGGTATCAAGGTAAATCCTGTGCCCTCTCCCTTAAATGTCGAAAAGATCACAATCTTTGCCTTGTCACTCCTTAGGGATTAATTTATGATTGATTTGTGAATGTTTTTAGCAGTTTGGTCAGTTTGGTGATTAGTTGTCGATGCTTGAAAACTATCATGTAAAACTGCACCAGAGATTCTTTAAGAATTAATACTGAAATGTAAAGACGTCGTCGATCCCATAAAGGGAGAGGACAAGATATATCCAAAACGTAATGTCTGTGTCCTTGCTTGTGCCGGGCCTACAACGGGACAGACTCTCTTTCAGTAGAAGTTAACAAATTGGGAGTCACAAAAACGTCACACAGTCTGGATAACAACCAACAAAGCCTTTTCAATTACTTGTAAAGCGAGGTTTTATCTGTAGATTGAGACTCGGATAGGTGGCTATCAGTTCACATTTGTATTCTTAACCATTGCCATACACGTGGATTAATCAAGATAAAACTGACTTGAAATGTCATCAGATCCCATTCCGCCTGTCTGCTTGCTGATAGGGCATTCAACTGCATTCTAATCATCGGGCTCTGGATCGTACCGTAGATTTTGTAACTTTCACCCTGGTTCCTTGACCAGTTTGTTTCAGTTTCTGTTAACATGGCAAACATTTCTATTTCAAAAATCCAAAGAGAAGGATATATCTACCAGTTAAAAAATCAACCAGCAAACATAAAAACAAAACAAAAACATAAAAACAAATATGTATTGTATTGTATTCTGTCGGGTTTTTTCATCACGGCTGAAGCCAAAGCAACATTGGCTCTGGTAATATGGAAGAGGCCATTTCAAGCTACTCATGTTCCTCAATTGGATTGGATGGGATCTTATACTTGCCGTTTCAAAGGTACAAAGTACAAGGCACCACTGCTTATTGTTCCATGCGACGGACATGAAGAACCAGGGGTGATTAATCAAATGGCCCAGGATGGATGCAAACCCCTAGGGGCTACAAGAGTATGTGAAGTTAAAAAATACTAGGAAATCTATATATATACATGTATATATATATTATGCTGTGGGACACCGCTGTTGATCAGTTATAATGTATCATGACCTAATCTAAGATACAGGAGGTCAAAATGAATCTTTAAACTTAACTAAAAGTGACCAATATGAGACTGAAATTTGGTATCCTCAACCGAGAATGAATGTTGACTACATTTTTAGTTAAGTGACTACAGATACTACTGATCCTCTCAGTCACAATAATAGAAATACTGTGCTTGCCTTCAACGTAGAATTACCCACTGTCGTTACGGACAGACTTACAAAACACCACTGATTTTCATTAAAATGATGCTGCTGGCTCATAAAACATTATCGACTTCAAGATCAAACGAACTAAATATAGACATGCAATAAGGGTCCTTACAAGATGGAAGAAAATCTGATACTTCACGAAGATTGATTGATTTTCTGACTTCTAGATGACATCTTTGCATAGAAAAGGACTTTAAGGTAAGCAGGACAGTCTGGTGGAATGTAATCAGGGCTTCTTTATCGGTATTTCCTTTAAAATGCATTATGCGAGTACAAATAATCGTAGTATTTTTTTACCTCTACAAGTAAAGATTTTAGCTGTTCCCGTCCATCATGTGAATCACGAATGTTGGCTGACATTACGTCAGCAGTATCATGAGTCGAGAGTTCGATGATATTGGCTGATGTCGTATCGTTTACACATGTGATGCATGATCTAAAACGTTTGTTGGTTCAGATTTTGATGACCACGGCGACATTACGTGGCAGACTTTTAAAAAAGAAGACAAGGAAGAAAGGTACTATGTGGTCATCTTCGACTTAGTCAACTATCATTTGATGGCATGGCAGCAGCCAGCCAGGATAAAAATCCGATTAGGATTCCTGGATTCTTGTTGGGAATCCAAAATACGATATTTGTTGGATTCCTGGCCAAAATCCAAAACGACTTGAGAATCTTGCAGGAATCCTAAATGTACACTGTTAGAAAAAACAGTAGATTTTACAGAAATTTTTTTACAGAATCAGTTCGTAAATGATAATAATGGGATTTTTTTTGTTATTTTACAGCAAAGTCCTTCTTAAAACATATTTTCCCTGTCATTTACAGAATTCACATGTTAAAATACAGGATACATTCTTTTTTTCCTGTA
>NMRB01000380.1:10415-43147 GCA_002633025.1 Notospermus geniculatus | reverse complement strand
TTTTTTGCCATTTAGTGTTGTTCTTAAAATTCTGTGAGATAATAGGAGATTCTTTAAATTGCATTGATTTAGTTTGGGGTGATTTTGAATCTTAAAATAAAATCCCCGTTGTGCAGTTGATTATTCACTTGCTGCACATGTTATTGGCATGCATGCATGCATATTTTACTCCTAGCCCAGCTAATTATCAAAAATCTTCATGTAAAACAGCACTGTCCCTTTGGGGGCTGTTTTGTAAATTAAAAGCTGTTGAAAATCAATTTTCACAAATTCCACTTATATTTTAGTTCGTTACTACAAATAAACAGGCCCTTTGGGGCTCTTTGTTATATTGTTATAGACTACATCATTGGTGTTGTACACCGATTTCCCCACTGTAGTGCTACTTTCATGACTTTGACTGTGGTTACCCTAAGGAAGGTTGCAACAAATGGAGGTAATTGATCATGTTTTACATGGTTTTCCTCCCCTTTTGGCATTCAGAAAACTCATTAGTACACCAGTGCTGGAGTGTTACAGGTTTGACAGATGACCATCTTGCTTTGAATGTGATCTGAATATTCATGATACCTATCCTTTTATCAGCCGTGTTTCTTATGATGCATGTACCTGCTGTCATGGTTGGATGGGCACTCTCATCGGTTATCAAGGGAGATGCCCTACGCTGTCAGATGGGTGCAGGGGAAATGTCAGCCCTGACGTGTCCGAATTACTCTGCTAATCCATAGAGGGAGATTTCTTTGGGGCCTTTGCTTTCCTCCGCGAAGCCACGGTGGTCTCTGGCTAGCAGTCATATGGTCACAGGTTCGAATCCCGCTGTCGGCGTGAGACTCGGGGCAGCTTTATTTGCTTACCTTGCCTCTCTCCACCCAGGTGTAGAAATGGGCACCGGTCAGAATGATCAGTGTTGGGCGCTGAATTAACTCTTCTGACTTCTAGACACCTCAACCCAAATTTTAACTTCAACTTAACTTTGATTTTCTTCTGGATTGATATTGGAGACACCAAGTTGTCTGTTCAGAAAATATTGCCATACTTAGCGTCGATCTCTTTCCAATCACCAGTAATGTTTTTTAAAGATATCAGAATGACAAGTGGGCTACTGAAGTATACTGATGACTACTGCTTGTATCTAACCAGCGTGAACGCTGAATGCCATTTACAGTATTCCAACAGGGAGGCTTTAAGCCTATTAAAGCTGACCACAGTGGAGATTCGAGTTATCTTTTTTGTCATTATCTTCCTGACTTTGGGATGTTTGAAAAATCTCCACCTGTACTCTACGATTTTGTTTCGCCTTTCCTCAGCTAATAACGTTCAGGATTCGCTGACTAAAAATCGGTTGTGTGAAAATTGAAATATTTTTCTTTGTTCTTCTATGAAGATTACGCCTTTGATCCACGCATTTGAATGCTTTAGCCATTTTTGCAAAAAAGGTCTGTACGTGAGTTGGAATGAGGTACGTGTCATTTGTACGGTACCTGATTTTAGTGCCTTTACTTCTTCAAAACATGAGATAATTATTTTCACACCATGGTGGACAAGGAGATAGTCATTTTATGATTTATGTACGAGTGCAGTAACTGACATTACCTCTTTGCCTATTCTTGTTCTCTTATAAAAACTATTGCTAACTGTATACATGACCTCTATGCCTATTCTTGTTCTCTTATAAAAACTATTGCTAACTGTACATGACCTCTATGCCTATTCTTGTTTTCTTATTTAAAACGATTGCTAACTGTACATGACCTCTATACCTATTCTTGTTCTCCTATAAAAACTATTGCTAACTGTACATGACCTCTATACCTATTCTTGTTCTCTTATAAAAACTATTGCTAACTGTACATGACCTCTATGTCTATTCTTGTTCTCTTATAAAAACTATTGCTAAACATCTATAAACCTAAAAAAAATGTCGTGGTAAGAAAGAACCCCATTCCATCCTATCATATCTTATAATGCAAAATTATTGATTTTACATTGTGGTGGCAGTTTAAACCCTCCGGCAGTCAGGTTCATGAGGACTGGTGGAGTTCATGCCATCGATTGCGAATCCACCATGTCTTCCTGTGATTCTGTGCATTGTGAATAGTTCATGGTGTGAGAGAATCCCGACGCTCCATCCTTAAGCTCGTTAAGATAAGGTGCATTACTCAGCAATCGAATTAATTCAATTACATTACGCATGGATATATATCCATATTGAGCGCTGGGTTAAAAGGGTGTAGGTGATGAAAATTCCACGGATGGAAATTCGGTCGTTAATAAACATCACGTATATCGTTCAGATATATATCAGTTGACAAACGAAATTCAAACTTATATTTCTTTTAACGTAGATGTACATTTCAAACTTACATCTGTTTTAGCACGATTCTTTTTCGTAAATATTTCTTTACCGATCTCTTGAAGGTGATGGTGATGATGAATTCTTTATTTCAACAACTAAAAATATCAGTACACCAGGGCTTAGTCTGAAGCATTAACAACTGTCCTGGTATAGATTAACATAAGGATATGCATTACAAGAAGTTTCGTGCGGGAGCAGATCTATTCTTAGATCAGTGAAGTCATTCGATTCTAAAATTAGAACACAGTGGACTCAATGGACTCGCCTATTACAATAGCCATCGCGATGCGCAGTCGAGGTCACGATAAGAATGCCACCGCCAAAACAAATGTGGGCCATTTGGGTTTTATGAGGGGTTCCGGACGAGGCCTAATGCTGTTTTCGGCTTTTTGAGGTGGGGAGTCCTTAAATTCAAGCTAGTGAATAGCCTGGATTTTTTGACGAACAACCGTCACACCCCTCTGAATAATGGGCTAGTCCATGTCAGCACTGCAGGTTGAGATTTTCATGACAAAAATGACGGGAGAATGGCACAACCGATCAAAATGAAATTTCCACTGATGTCTGAAGAAATATCAAAGGCTTTGATATACGGTCGAACCAGATTAATTCCGCCCCTCGTAAATTGTTTATCATTGGGGAATCCCCCGACACTCTGCTGTTTTTCGAGGGAATCCCCGATTTTACCATTAAAATGGCATTCAACAGGGTTTCAAAACAAGGATAATGACGGCGGAGTATAAAATCAGAAAAATCCCAGAAGCAGTATGGACGTAGAGAACATCCAAAACTTTCATTTCCCGAGCGAACTGGTTTACGATCGCCACTCTGTTTCGAATAAAATAACTTTGATCAGTAAAAATGCACGAAAAATGCACTGCTTAACCATTTGGCTGATGACGTCATCGCTCATGGAAGAAAACTTCTTGTAATGAAGATCACAAATACAAGCTAATAACTGAATGATCAGAAAAGAGAAACAAACAAGTAAAAAATTTTAAAACATGATTTATATTTCACATGTACTTCTCTGTAACGTTAGAGCTCCACTAACACTGAATTTTTTAAAGCTACGCCGATAATTGCTATTGTTTTATCAGATCTGCGACAAGCCTGCTGGATTTTCTAACCAAGGATCAGCACAGACACCAAGTGGACACTACTAACTATCTTTTGCATCTCAAGATACTTTCTAATATATCTGCTTCCAGCCAGGCAGGTGTTTTATTCGCTATCACTTAGACAAAGCTGTCAGACTATCCGCCGAGTACAATGTAAGATAATGGAAATCACTTTTTCATCCCCTTCTCCGGGAGTTTGAACCCGGGGTACCGGATGTCTCCATGTCTATCTGGATATTGCGAGCCATTTTCATTATTAGGCAATGTCTGCTTCCGTCAGCGTTGCATATATTCGATCAGCCGAGCGTCGAACTTGAGCAAGAACCAGTTAGGCGATCAAGTCAAGAATACAATGGTTTTCAATCACACTATATAAACACAGAAGCCATGATTAATGCAAGTATCAAGGTAAATCCTGTGCCCCCTCCCTTAAATGTTGATAAGCATCACTATCTTTGCCTTGTCATTCCTTAGGGGTTAATTTATTGTTGATTTGTGAATGTTTGTAACATTTTGGTCAGTTTGGTGATTAGATGTCGATGCTTGACAACTCTGTAAAATTGCACCACAGTACCCTAGGGACTCTTTAAGAATTAATACTGAAATGTAAAGACGTCGATCCCATAAAAGGGAGAGGACAAGATATATCCAAAAAGTAATGTCTATTTCCTTGCTTGTGCCGGACCTACAATGGGACAGACTCTCTTTCAGTAGAAGTTAACAAATTGGGAGTCACAAAAACGTCACACAGTCTGGATAACAACCAACAAAGCCTTTTCAATTACTTGTAAAGCGAGGTTTTATCTGTAGATTGAGACTCGGATAAGTGGCTATCAGTTCACATTTGTATTCTTAACCATTGCCATACACGTGGATTAATCAAGATAAAACTGACTTGAAATGTCATCAGATCCCATTCCGCCTGTCTGCTTGCTGATAGGGCAACTGCATTCTAATCATCTGCCTCTGGATCGTACCGTAGATTTTGTAACTTTCACCCTGGTTCCTTGATCAGTTTGTTTCAGTTTCTGTTAACATGGCAAACATTTCTATTTCAAAAATCCAAAGAGAAGGATATCTCTACCAGTTAAAAAATCAACCAGCAAACATAAAAACAAAACAAAAACATAAAAACAAAAATGTATTGTATTGTATTCTGTCAGGTTTTTTCATCAGGGCTGAAGCCAAAGCAACATTGGCTCTGGTAATATGGAAGAGGCCATTTCAAGCTACTCATGTTCCTCACTTGGATTGGATGGGATCTTATACTTGCCGTTTCAAAGGTACAAAGTACAAGGCACCACTGCTTATTGTCCCATGCGACGGACATGAAGAGCCAGGGGTGATTAATCAAATGGCCCAGGATGGATGCGAACCCCTAGGGGCTACAAGAGTATGTGAAGTTAAAAAATACTAGAAAATCTATATATGCTGTGGGATACCGGTGTTGATCAGTTACAATGTATCATGACCTAACTAAAACAAAATCTAAGATTACAGGAGGTCAAAATGAATCTTTAAACTTAACTAAAAGGAATAAAGTGACCAATATCAGACTGAAATTTGCTATCCTCAACCGAGAATGAATGTTGATTACATTTAGTTAAGTGACTACAGATACTACTGATATCTCAGTCATAATAATAGAAATACTCTGCTTGCCTTTTCAACGTAGAATGTGCCCACTGTCGTTACGGACAGACTTACAAAACACCACTGATTTTCATTAAAATGATGCTGCTGGCTCATAAAACATTATCGACTTCAAGATCAAACGAACTAAATATAGACATGCAATAAGGGTCCTTACAAGATGGAAGAAAATCTGATACTTCACGAAGATTGATTGATTTTCTGACTTCTAGATGACATCTTTGCATAGAAAAGGACTTTAAGGTAAGCAGGGCAGTCTGGTGGAATGTAATCAGGGCTTCTTTATCGGCATTTCCTTTAAAATGCATTATGCGAGTACATGTACAAGACATCGTAGTCTTTTTTACCTCTTCAAGTAAAGATTTTTAGCTGTTACCGTCCATCATGTGAATCACGAATGTTGGCTGACATCACGTCAGCAGTATCATGAATCAAGAGTTGGATGACATTGGCTGATGTCGTATCGTTTACACATGTGATGCATGATCTAAAAGTTTGGATGGTTTAGATTTTGATGACCACGGCGACATTACGTGGCAGACGTTTAAAAAGAAGACAAGGAAGAAGGTGCTATGTGGTCATCTTTGACTTAGTGAACTATCATTGATGGCGTGGCAGCAGCCAGCCAGGACAAAAATTCGACTAGGATTCCTGCATTCTTGTTGGGAATCCAAAATACGATATTTGTAGGATTATATTCCTGGCCAAAATCCAAAACGGCTTCAGAATCTTGCAGGAATCCTAAATGTACAGTCATGTATTAGGATTCCTGGTTAAAAATCCTAAACATGGACTTTCTTTGAGAATCTTATATAGGAATCCTCAGGATTCTACACGGTACACCGGTACTTGCAATGAATTTTGCAGTTGGTAGTGCAAAACAGAAATTTCATTCAATGTAGTGGTACCTTTAACTGTCATCATCCAATGCTGTTGAATCTTGTGCTTGGGTGAACATCACGTCTGTTCAGAGACGTTTTTTTTTCATAAACCACAGTATCACAGCAATCTCTGTCAAGCATCGAGTTTCCGCAATGTAAAAAGATCTATTGATATGTTGTGTCTATATTCGGTCGTTTTGATCATCGTGCAATGAATATAATATGAACTAAGATATCTAGACGAGAATATAGAGAACGATGGGCGAGTATTGGGGATTTTATTATGATTTTTTGTAGTTTTTTTCTTAGTGTAAAACTTGCAATGTAGTTTGAAAATAACCCTGTCGCAAATTATGTCTTCTGCATGGCCAGTCCTTGAAGAAAATAGCATCTGAGAATATGATTCTACCAAAAATATATCACACCATATGGATGTGGGGACATTATGTCAATTTCTTTTCAATATGCTACCACTCAGTAATAATTTCTTCATGAGGCAACTTTTTCTGCCTGCACAACCTGACTTGGTAATGAAGCAATAGTTACAGACTTTATTGAATGTGTTGTAGAGACCATTTCCTCTGTGTTGCCTGCTGAAGAAGCCAAGGAAAGTTGTGAAGCAACGCAAGAAAAATGAGATTTTTCATGATGCAGCACATCATATGGAAATTAATTGAGCCTGACATATCAATCAAATTAACGCCATATCTTTATCTCGCAAAATAAATTGCATAAATTGCATGCAGAAATGGAAACCTCATTATTCATTCACACGTTGTCAGCTTTTACTCAGCGCTGTTACTTTCTCTTCCAGCATTTGCACTAGGAAGATACTCAAGAAATATTCCATTTGTTTCTTGTTCTATTCTGGTTCTTGCTAAACACCATGTTTGATTATTTTTTAGCCACCACTGAATTCTGTTTGCACTTTATGATAACACGTGTTGACTAACTATTTCAACGAGTTATGTTGCAGTTCTGTTCCGTTTTGTTGTGCCCAGTTTTCACTGCCCACGCCGGAGATGCCCGAAGCTGCTGTTCATTACACAAATGCAATGTCAGACTCTTATCCCTCCCAGTTCTGGCTTCTGTGTTTGAACAGGAGGCTCACACTGAAATATGCACAATAATAACACCTGTAACAAAAAATGATCCCAAACTCTCAGTTCATGAAGGTTTTTCTTGTTTGTGAAAAACTGACTCTCAATTTCTTCTGCAAGTTTCAGGTACTGAAAAAAATCAAATAGTTGATTTTATTTGCAACTTATCCTGCTGGCAGCGACATAGATTTTAATCTGACACATCGTCAGTATGAAAATCTATGAACTGTGGCTAAAAGCATCTTGATATGCAGAATGAGTTCTAGGTTTTCAAGGCTACATCCACGTATTGATTTTTGCATTACATTGACTGGGTTGAATTGCACAGGCCAGGGCAGGCCGCCCTCGCAGTGTCTTCCTGGTCTACCCGATCGGTTGAGACTTTGGCAGGACAATATAACATCCATTCTCAATGGTTCATATATTTTCACTATTGACCTTGTTTATTTTGTTCATCGGAACACTCCTTAGGCAACTTAGGTTGAATGCTATCTTATATGACTCTCCCTCTTTCTCACAAAAATAATCAGGAGAGACACGAGTTACTTATTAAAGATTTAGTTGCAACTGTGGTCTCGTTCACCTAGACGTTGCTGTAAATCTGGGGAACTGAGAAGCGTCTTGGTCAGTAAGCCATAGTTCCTGTGATGAGCAAACCAAGATTCAGTTATGGATGCTGATTGGCTAAACAGGAAGAAAGCCAATCACTCATACTCAGCGGCCAATTCCTTTGAATTTTAAATTACAGTCCAGCTTCTGATTGGTCAAGAAAAGTGATCATGTACTCTCAACATGGTGATGGCCTGTGATTTCTTCAGTCCCGTCAGTGGGTTTTCCTTCGTTCGTTCCTTCCATATGGAGAGACACAACTACTGCTCTTTTTTCAGCCTGAAATTCAAATCCAATGAGTTGACTCTGTCTCTGATCACTTCCCCAATCAATTCGTCGCTAGATTCAGACATTTTCGGTGGTTTAGAAGGCGAAGCATAAGTAGCCATTTTTTATGTCATGTGACCAGTAGTAGCACTACCCACAATGCATTGTATCTCAGAAATAATGGCGTAGTGAACCGTTTTGTAGAGAACGCTGCGGAACCAAACGGCTGGCTGTACGAGACGATTGCAACTGAAGTTAAGGCAGATTTATGGTCCATCGACCACTGCCACGTTGGGGAGTCTTATCATAACCGGCTTTCACAAATATACTACTGGGTTTCCCAGATGATGATCCCCGATGATGATCTTACATCCTTCCTCTTCCATTCCTCTTTCGTTCTTTTGTGTCATTTGACCACAGCGACACCACCTGCCCATACAAAAAAACATATTATTTTTCAGACAGAGGAATTGATCCTATTTCTGCAATGTTTCCTCTTTCTTTTCCATCTAATCTCTTTCTTTCTATTCTTCACGAGAAAGGTAAGCCTTCACTCTTTTTAGTCAACCAAAATGTCACGGCAGCGAATGAATGAAACCTTCGACACTGGAAATTATGTTCATAAATAGCCGAGAAAAATCCGTCATACTATATACAACACGAGATGATGGAGCTCCGGCCTTCAATCATGCGATGAAAGGATATCTGATACAATCGTTATTAGGAGATTTTTCTGTATCAGTTTTGAGAGATGTTTCAGAGTGAGGAACAGGATAGAATTTCTGATCACGCAGAGACGCTGGGGTTTTCTTCAGAAAAAAATGATGGGGATCAGCGTGACCGTCAAAGGCGGTCGCTGTTCTGCGTTCGATAAATTATGGTAGAGATGAGGAGTTTGGCAAATCGTAATGGCTGGTAGTTTTGAAAGTTGAAAAAAAAGTCTTGATTGATATCTTCGAATCGAAGTCCTGACACTGACGCTTTTGATATGGTAGTATTTGAGGAGCTATATCCCAGTGGCAAAGCCAGGTCACTGTGACCTTACAACTGCGATTTTGGTATATTACCCTTTACTGACGAGTGAAAAGAAAGATCGTAAAAGTGCGTCTCAGATCAAGGAAGAATGTAAGAGGCACAGTATTACATGTAGGTCTTGTCGATTTCCTTCGATGACATTAATGAACAAGTCGTAAACTCTTTAATTGATGGATAAACGATAGTTCTAAGAATGAAAGCCTTGCAAAAGACACTGCTTACGCCTACTAATCCCGTCCTCCCTCCACTTGAATCCTTGTTACAATTCTAGTCGACACAGAGTTGCTCACTGAATGATCAGATTACAGCGATAAGTGATATATCGCCGTGCCCAGAGGCCATGTAGACGAGATTCTCATTATTAAGACACGGTGTGCCTTCTCATCTTTGCCACTGTCTACTAGCTTTAATTTCTCAGCCCACATAATCAATATGTAGTCAGATGTTTTGAAGAATCTGTCTGACCTTATTAGGAGTTATCTTCCTTTAGAACTAGTTCTCTACTCTATTCAAAAAAATATCTTTAGTTCAGTGTTATAGAACATTAGAGATGTTGACGGCATGTAAAAAAGATACATGTACTTCAAAATTCACTGCACTTATGTCTGTTCTCTTATATCTTTTTTCTGTACTAGCACATTATTCTGAAAATACTGTAATCATTGTAAGATGGGAAGAACCAGTGATATGTACACATGTGCGTGTTATATGATATGGGGATCCACTGTATTTTTTTCATGCTGTGACATGATGTGCCAGCGAACAAGGCAAAAAATCTGAGCTCGTTTTTATCGCGGATCCTTATCGGTTTCTCTCTCCATGGACGGGGGATATTCGTTGCTAAAGAGATGCACACCACAGCAAATGAGGTTGCTGGACAACTAATGAGAACTTACTTCCAGCTTATTCACTGTTTCTGAGCCCATGGGCTTCGTGTACATGGAAAACTGGTTGCCTAGTTGATAGCATAGCCATGAGCAAAATTTCAAAGCCCGCTTATTGCCCCATATATAATCCTCGTTTTTCCCTCCTACCTCCATCTCACTACTTACCTATTTTTTTTAAACCGGGATAGCTGATGCTCAGTCTTTTATCTATTCCATACCACCTGACAAGACCTTTCTACAATAAAAAAGGATTTTTCCGCTGGTATTGAATTTCAACGTTGGACGATTTGTCAAAGATGTCTTTGAAAAAAAACACTGATGAAATTAATATACATGCAACGTTAGTAGAGCTATAAGCGTGTGGACTGAACCATGATGAAGATACGATGTTCAAAAACACAGCATTCCTTTTTTGATGATGCTTACACAGTTTCGCAAAGGCTTTGATGAGCTTATTAAGCTTTTACTTTTTTGGCTACGAAGGAATACTACTGGAAAGCTTGATGCAGGGACTTTTGTATATGGGTGGTTTAGTTGACCTGAAATTGGAGGGGCATCGTGGAAAATAATCCTTTGCCGCCTTTTGCTTCTTGTTACGTTACATGGACAATTTGTCGAATTAATCAAAAGATGATTGTTGACTTTCGAGTTATATTCTAATAAGCTCGATGACAAGTCGACAAGGAAAAAATGATTAAAGTGGAAGAAAAAATGTTTAAAGTGAAGACAAAAGTACATGTAGCAAAACGTCAACAATTCACTCTATACCTTTTATTTTCTAATATATATCCAACATAGAGCACAAAAAAACGACACACAAAATGATAGTAAACATAAAGTCATCTCCAAATTTCGCAAATTTTCGACCCCAACCGGGGTCTTCCTCAGGCATTTTCTAGTTCAGATCAAGGAAGAGAATCAAAGTGAATCTTTCACTTCCTTGATCTCAACTAGAAAGTGCCTGAGGAAGACCCCGGTTGGGTTCGAAAATTTGCGAAATTCGGAGACGACTTTATGTTTACTATCTTTAATTTTCCAATGAAATGTAACAGTAAAATAGTGGCGGCTCAACTTAAGGATTTTGTTTAAAGACTTTATTCAGCAATAGAATATATGTACTACGAACATAGCAGGCTCATAACTTATACTGGGATTTGTAGAATTTTAGGATTTTGACCGTGCATTGGTGAATTCTTTGAGAAAAATTAATGATGGTGTGCTGATGTGGTTAGGGGAATTTTCGATTCCATATCAAAAGTATTCTGTGACGTATTCGTACATTGCTTTGAGGAATGGCAACACGATGCCATGGATACTGTGACATTGACGAATCCCTAAAATACTTATCACTTTTGATTAACGTGGCTTTCAGTTGAAGAATATCAAGTAAAGAAGCTTTGAAAGAAAACACTGTTGATCTGCTTCCTTTAATTAAGGAATACAAGGCGTAGATTTTACCAAACAGAGGAGAATGGAACTCAACAGAGATGACAAAAGCAGAGACGACCTTACCCATTTACTCCCATTAATGATCTTCTGTGCGATATCCACAAGGCTGGGTTGACCTTGGGCACCGCTGATTAAAGACAATGCTGTCTCTGCTTTCAGCCTTCCATTTGCTCTATGGTCTGATTACTTTGGACTAGAGTAGGGATCCGAGGTTTTAAGTTTTGATAACGACAACATTAGAATTTGTCTGACTTTAGTTTCTCGTCTATGGTAAATGTGGGTACATTGCCATAGAAACGTGTCTAGAGAAAAATTGCCCGGCCTTTCGGTGTTTTTTACAACACGAACTGAGCACTGACTTCGTATCCACTTCCATCTTTTTTCACTCCTTTTCTCCTTTCTCTTTTCAGGTAAGTTATAAGTATGTGGTGAGAGTGATTGTTGTTTGGAAAGCTTGTTGGTCATTCTGTGATAAGGTAATGTAAATTCGTGGTAAATAAAAAATAGATTACTACATGTATTTTGGACATGGTGATTACTATTTTGGACATGGTGAATAAGGATGCTGAATCAGAATTATGCACATTGCAAAAATATTTATTGAAACCGTATAAATTTACAAAACATTCACATTGAAGGAAATTACAACATAATGCAAAATACAGGTAGAAAAGAATTGAGGAAGCTCGAGGTTTTTTACTTATTTACTTCGTTATCTGTCTTAAAGAGATGTGCCCTAGCCTATGCATTCTGTA
This sequence comes from Notospermus geniculatus, assembly GCA_002633025.1. Taxonomy (NCBI): domain Eukaryota; kingdom Metazoa; phylum Nemertea; class Pilidiophora; order Heteronemertea; family Lineidae; genus Notospermus; species Notospermus geniculatus. Next base: position 31,034 of record NMRB01000380.1, on the reverse strand, counting down.
TTGTACATGTACATTCTGCAGGGGAAAGTCTGTAAAATGTGGGAGGAAGGTATACACATATGCTTTCACCAAACATCTCCATTAGTTCTGTAACAACTTCACCGTTTGCCCAGTTCTTCATGCACGCGATTGCTTTATGCTAACTTCACTTGAGGCCCTACATGCCCGATGCACACTGATCATCCCCAGTACTACGAATGCATCCACGAAACAGAACGGTCCTATCAGCAATAAAACAAACTGATGGGAGAAATAATGAACATGTCACGCACGGCCATCGAGTCGGAAGGAAGATCATTTACTAGACTACACAAACACTATCATAATCTACATCGACAGAGCAGCGCTTGGACAAGGTTTTATCGTCAATGCACAAGGGTGATAACGGTGAATGAATTAGATGTGATGACACTTCGTAGCTGTGAGATTTGACGTGGGAATTCATTTCAAACACAGAGCGAAGGGTTGATAACCATGGGAATGGCACTCAAACATCTCATCAAAGTTGCTATTGAAAGATTTTATTGGCGTGTGTACTGCAAGCCTCTCTTTATACAACGTAATAGATAATTTGGTGGTGTAAATGTCTAGGTTGCAGTACCGTACCATGGATGATGCCAGTGTTCGTGTAGGCTTTTAAATACTGGGGTAGACTCTTGACACGGTCAAGAGTTGCATTTGTTGTTTCCTAAGTATACAATTTGTATTACGGGCCGTCTCAGGAAATCAGGCATTCCAAGTGCAACTATCCTCGTCACGGCAAAGCGATGTGGTGTGAGTGCCTCAGGAACACCAACTGACCTCAGCATGAGTGCCTGGTACTTGTCGTATAAGTTCTTCACCGTGATTCACGATATGGCCTTCAGGGCCATGTTTTTGCGACGGCCGTTTACTTGTATCCACTACTTTTATTAAAATACATACATTTATAGCTCGACATGTCTTCCATATTGTGCTGCCATCGGTTAACCAATGTGTATTTGGCGAAAAATGTGCCAAACTCACATCTACTTCAAGCTGGAACAGTCATCCACAACAGTAATATCATGCTTCGAACCTGAATGTTGCTGCCAAAAATATCGGTTATTGGTCACTGAAGTTTCTCTCTTCTACGTCATGCACTTCGCTTCATTTTGCATTTTTCATTGAATACAGCTTACGCTTCTTAATAACAATATGCTAACTGACCATTTTAAAGAATTTTGTTGTAGTTCTGTTCTGCTTTGTTGTGCACAACTTTCACTGCCCACGCTGAGGAACCCGAGGGTTTCTGTTCATCAAACATAAGCAATATCAGACTCTTATCCCTACTGATGGCTTGTGTGTATGAACAGTAGGCTCACAGTGAAGGGTGCACCATAACTTGTAACAAAAAATGGGCCGAAACTCGCAGTTCATTTGAGTTTTGTTTTGCGTGACCTTTTGATTTTCATTCTCTTATGAAGGTTTAGATAGTAGATATGATGAAAATCTGTTGAATTTATTTGCAACTCCATGACTCTCACTTACAGAAAATTGATTTTACTCTGACACATCATCAGTTTGAAAATTTATGAACTGTGGGTCCGTGGGTATCATCATTTTTTATTTGAAAATACTCCATTAAAATTAAAGATTGCCAGGCTGAGAGCGCCATTGATGCAAATGTCAGCATCGCATTAATGATGAATGAGAGATACTGTACGGCTCGTACTCCGAATAGCTGCAGCAGTGTGTACCAAATAAGCCATGAATTCTGTTTAGAGAACTTTTATCTTGATTTCCCTTGCAGACAAATCATTGCATGGGAGACAAATGACAGTTTATACGAGTTGGTAAACCCCGACAACCTGTCAGGAGTGCAATGCCAGAGCCATCATAATGAGGTTCTCGTGGAAATGGGCTGTCAGTTTGCCTTACAGACCAAAGCAGAATAATGACATACGAGAAACAAGGGTAGTGACATTTATTAGTTGTAATATTTGAGTTGGCATTCAGTCAAGATGAACTCCAGCTTCCGGCCGTGCCCGAGTTCATCAGTTGTAGTCATTATGCTATTGCATGGCTTCAGTCTAATATAGGCCATTGAACCATCTTTTTTGAAGATGGGGATTTGGCCTAGTGGTTAAGGCGTGCTGCCCTTAGTGCTGGCGATTGATGCCTCATGCGAGGGTCCGTGGGTTCGAATCTGGTAGGAAGCAATGTCTTTCACCTTAGAAACCCGATTTCTATTTCATATGCTTCAGTCTATTAGGTGTATTCTTTCAGAAATACACCTAGGCCCTATTATATTAGTGCTTCGCGTACACATGTATGAACATGTCCCCACTGTCCTAAACAATTATTGAGAATCCACGTATGGTATAATAGCTGTTGGATTTACCTTGGCGAAACGTCGGTAATTCCAACGGCTATTTTGCTTCCCTTGGTGGGAAGCAAAATAGGTGAATTATTTTTGTAGAACAATATGCATGTAATGTGTATTTTTATCAACAAAGAGGGTTGTCATAGGATCATTCCTCCAGTATTTTGTGGTCTTCATACTGCATTTCTCTGGAGTCTAGCAGCAATTCAACACACACTACAACGTAACTTACCGCAGATAATGAAATTACATGTACCACATACAAGAGACATTTCAATACGTGAACCCAAACCTTTGCATGGGCTAAGCGACTCATAATAAAGACTTGTCAGTGTGTAGTGCCTACAGCTATGCCTTGTTCCTTTTCTCCCGATGTGTGGCAAAATACTGTGTATACCTCCTAGGGGAAGTGAAATACGATGGCAGCTACATGGAGGCCTTTGTGTTAGAACTGAGAATTGGGGGGTGCTGCTTGTACGAGAAGAATGAGCCACAAGATATTGTAAAGTTCTGAGGGATTATACCTTAAACGAAGAACCGAAAAAACTCTGTGAGAGAGACATCAGATATCTTTTCGGAATTCGGGTTTCAAATTCTCCGGAGGCTACATGTATGACAGGTCCCCATAGAACTATCTCAGGGAAGCTGAATGGAGTGTCAGGGAGCTTAAATTTGTGAATCGATTTCTGGTGCAAGAATCAACTGCTGATATGAAAATGGAATTTAAATGACTGTCTATAAATGTGTTCTTATCATATCTTATTGTACATTATATGTTAGAACGTAAATTCAGTTTAAATTCACTTCTTTGGAGGAAATTCATTTCATTCATTGATTTCTTGCCAAATTGGTATCCGTGTAAACCCTGATGAGGCGTGATTGATGTGAATTTGATTATTCTGCCACGCTGACGGCTAGTCAATATTTCGAGTTCGCCTCGATGTTTCAGGATTATTGCCTGGAAAAAAATTGCTGGGGTGAAACCTGCGCTCCTTCAGTTGGTGCTAAAGTTCAGGATGTATCAGCAGCCTTGAAGCTGCTTCTCCAAAGCCTATGTTTACAAATGTCTTTTGCTCTAAAACGAACCTGTAATTCACCTGCAATTTATAGGTATATCATAGAACCTGATTGCCTTCGGTCATTCCTTATAAGACAGACAGAGTCCTAATTCATTCCCCTTAATTTCCAGCAGACTCGGGTGTACCCTGAAGTGCAGAATCATGCTGGAAATCACGCAAGTGGGAGGATTAGGAACTGGCATGCAACCAAAATTAGTCCATAATATTGAAATGCTCTTGTCACTAGCAGTAGGATAACGTTTGCTTAATGGTGTCTGATGCATGACAACCAAGTTCCTGCCGATAGTAGCTACCTGCATTGTAGACAATATTCATTATTTGACATGATGAATACTGCATCCTAGATATTTTTCATTTTTGGAACAATGCACAAAAGTGTTTTTGCATACATGTGTGTGTGAGCCTAGCCTATTGTGTGTTCATTCTGTTGGAAAAAAAAGATTGTTAAAATTTATGATTCGTAAATGTTGCCTGTAAAAGTGTAATAGATTCAGCCGGGCCTTGGAAATATATTCTGATGAGAAGAGATGTACCGACACAACTTAACATGTACACTCATGCCAAAAAATAAAAGGACACCGATTTTTTCAGAATTTCTCAAATACTACCCAAAGATGAGATCTGTACCTGATGTGGATGATAGTACATTTCTCAGCTATTCAACAATGCCACAAGTGAAAAAAATCTACCACATCCTGATTTGGGTGGAAGCAATTTTGTAAAGTTATGTTTTTTCCTACTTTCTTATTTACTTTATTTCCATTTATTTTTTGGCATGAGTGTACATGTTGTGTGTGCTCCCTCGTTTTCATTCTCAACTTCATTGGCGACAGACAGGTGCCTTCACACAATCCCAACAATTATTGTTGGAACACCGTTGGTACCCTAATGTGGCTTCTTCATTCAACCCATTGTGACAGTGAAATAGCACTGGTGTCTGCTATAAGAAGTTTTTCATCATTTGAAGACACATCCCAAAGTGTCTGCTGCTTCGAACTAGCAAGCAGCTGGTCTTGTTAACCTCATCATTTTTAAAGAATAAAGATGCGGTATCCGCGAATTTTCTTTGTGTTGCGTTGTCGTCATCAGCGGTGTCAGTCCTCTGACATGTGATGCTGCTTTAAGGGCGAATAAGTCAGCAACATATACAAAGCAAAATTAGACACTTTTGTGAATGCTCAGGTGGGAGAAGTCGTTGCAACGATGGTTGAAATATAACCCTCAAAACCAACCGCTTTTGGCTGAAGTTTTGATCAATCCGTTTATGTCATCTGACTCTCTCTTGTTGGAATAAGAAAATTTTCCTTTCATTTCGAAATCATGTCAACAGGTAGAACTTAGGAAACAGTGGAGTACAGGAAAGAGACGTATGCCGCACTCTCTCTAGGATGGGATTAAGTTCTGACGGTGAAAAAAGGGGTGCCTTGTACCTTATTGGTTTATTGACTGGTTTCCATGGTGACTCGAGTTGCCCGGATATCATTCATCCAATACCCCTCCTTTCAAAGTTGAGAAATTTGATAGACATCGAACAGAAGATCAGATTAAAGTTTAGTGCTAAATATCTTGAAAAGGAATTGTATTTTTTTCCTATTTTACTGTGCATTATTTCATTCGTGACAAAATGTCTCTTTATTCTAGCAACTTTTGTGGCAAACTGAAGATGTGCAATAGTATAATGTACATGGATACAGTACGTTTAGGCCTAGGCATCGATGCATTTCGTGTTCAAGAAAACTGTTGATGTTTGGGCGTATGCTGATGAAAGTAGTTTTTTCTCGTTACTTATATCAGGTTGCTTGTTCCATGATCTGAATAACAAAGGCCTTTTTTTCTTCTAAAAAGCCAATCTTCATCCGGCTCAAGTGACTCTTTATCACCAATAGTGGCCATGCATCAGTTCATACACCTTCACAATGTGTTTCTCACTTCGACCAACACTGTATGCAAATCATAAAATACTACCGTACGTTGTATACATGTACATGTAGTTGTGTTAATTGTCTTTCATAAGTGATGATGTTCAACTGTCAGAGTGATTTGTCACATTGGACTCCAGCGTTAACGGGTAATAACACAATAATGGAATGCTTATAGTGTTCAGTTCAGGATTAGACCTTCGTATTCATGCCTCGTTTTGAGTAATAGTACCGGACGTGTTATACATGTAATGATATTTAAAGCTGACGTGACCGAACAAAAAGCCCTCATGCGACGAGCAAGAGAATTGCAAACGCCATGCAGACACCTCAAACGAAGGCTCAGAACATGATATACCCCACGACGCCAGGAGGGCGCCACCTTATTTGTCTTCGAGCTTTAGAGGTGTCAACATCCTCTGGTAAAGGGCAAAAATGGGGGACCAGCTGCTGTAAAAGGCAACCCCTGGTAATGTGTTCAGGGGGATCCCCTGAGTCTCACTAGGGTGGGTGGCCTTTGAGATTTTTTGCAAGACGCCAAAAAATTGACTTTGAAGTTGAGGACACTGACTTTATCATTGGACCCAAGTACTGACCAGGACTGAGCGTTGTACAGGAGAATGGGATGCGCATGCGATGTACAGCTAACTTTTGAACGGTGGGATTTACACCCCATAAATGTATTACCAACAGATAAAAACATGGTGGCTCTTAAGTAAATAACTACCATTTTTTTCTTTGAGTAGTGTAAGAGGTATCCGGAGATGTTGACAGCTCTGTTGCCTGAAGACAAATAAGGTGGCGCCCTCCTGGCGTCGTGGGGTATATCATGTTCTGAGCCTTCGTTTGAGGTGTCTGCAGGGTGTTTGCAATTCTCTTGCTCGTCGCATGGGGGCTTTTTGTTCGGTCACGTCAGCTTTAAAATAAAACAAGAAGTTGTGAATCTTTTGCTCAGTCAATTATGTATTCTACTTGGGGAATTTAGATCAATTTTCATCTTCGCAAGTTACAATTACGTTTTTTTTTTTGATGAGACTTTAACAAAATCGCCAGTGAAATTTCATTTCGCTTTTCAAAGATCAGAAATGCGTGAAATTATTTTGTAATCAAGTTGCGAGGGTTTTCATGCATACATTTTATTTGATGTTGTTCATACGTGTGAAGCACAGTGTACTTTGTTCCCATTTCACAAATTTACTGTTCTACCGTCAGTCCTGTTATGGAATTTTGATTAGATCAAAACTATGTAATAAGTATTTAAAAAAATCGACGTCCAAGGCTGTGCCCCTTCTTCGATGTCTGGTCGTAGCATTGGCTTTTTTGGAATGTTTGTTTTTTGGGATGGAGTTAATAGTTGAAGGGATTATATTCTTTTTTGAATGAAGACTTGCGGATATACCTGGGGGTTGAGGATAGGAGGTTAGACTTGTATAGAATTCCGATACTACGATTTGGCGAACGTGTTTCATTCGCTGTTTCAATTCCACACCACTGACTTAAATGACATATCGTAAATTTGCTCCTAGTTTGTATCAATATTCTTACGTTTATATATTACCACAGCCGTCACTCATTTGACATCCCGATTTCCAATGCAATATCAATGCAATGAAATAAAATCGGTAGCTGTCATTCAGAATTCAGTGTTTTCTCTGACAGCATGCACGACATCAAAGAAGCCAATCTCATCATGAGATGTTCACATTTACCAACTCTTCAAGAACACTTAATCCCTGATGACATATTAAATAAAGAAATAAATTTTGCAGGTTTCTTTTTGCAATGCTATTTATTTTCGAGTATCTTTTTTCTGCGTTAAAAATAAGATCTATGGACGATAAACTACAATAATTCTTGGTCCATTTTGTGAAATACATGTTAACAAATTTGCATGTACATGTACATGCAGCGGTGTTATGTGGAAATTACCAATACATTGTATTATCTTTATTTGGCACGGAGGGTCAGAAATTTTCGAGTATGAAACGATGACACACAAAGATTTTGATTGATTGATTGATAGAAATTTTATTGAACATAAGCACGTACAAGNAGTGGTAGCTAGGATGCTTTAACCGTGCCTAAATATGTGTCTTGGTACCGTCTACTTATATGCCAAATTTCGGTTCGATTGGACTTCAACATGGCTGCCAGGCGGCCATCTTGAAAAATTGACTTTGGCCATATCTCATCGGTAGTAAATGTTACGATGTTTCTGCACTAATCCTTCACCATTCAGTGTATCAGCAGGCTACTCACACTTCATACTCTGTCACAGAGGTGAGCACAATGGCCCTGGCCATTTCATTTCTTCTAAAAAGCCAGTCTTCATCCGGCTCAAGTGACTCTTTATCACCAATAGTGGCCATGCATCAGTTCATACAGCTTCACAATGTGTTTCTCACCACATTACCAACACTGTACACATGCAAATCATAAAATACTACCGTACGTTGTATACATGTAGTTGTGTTAATTGTCTTTCATAAGTGATGATGTTCAACTGTCAGAGTGATTTGTCACATTGGACTCCAGCGTTAACGGACAATAATGGAATGCTTATAGTGTTCAGTTCAGGATTAGACCTTCCTATTCCTGTCTCGTTTTGAGTAATAATACCGGACGTTTTATACATGTAATGATATTTAAAGCTGACGTGACCGAACAAAAAGCCCTCATACGACGAGCAAGAGAATTGCAAACGCCATGCAGACACCTCAAACGAAGGCTCAGTATATAAAGTCAATTTCAAGAATATTTAGCAAATTTTCGACCCCAACCGGGGTCTTCTTCAGGCTGGAACTTTACAATCTGAAACTAAGGTTTACGTCATGTACCTTTAGCTGTTGTTTGCAGGGCAGAATACAAAAGCTTAAAGTGGACCTTAGAGTTAAGGAGGCTTCTAGAATACGGACCTATATCTTTTGCTCAGTCAATTATGTATTCTACTTGGGGAATTTAGATCAATTTTCATCTTCGCAAGTTACAATTACGTTTTTTTGAGACTTTTAAAAAATCGCCAGTGAAATTTAATTTCGCTTTTCAAAGATCAGAAATGCGTGAAATTATTTTGTAATCAAGTTGCGAGGGTTTTCATGCATACATTTTATTTGATGTTGTTCATACGTGTGAAGCACTGTGTACTCTGTTCCCATTTCACAAATACGGTATTCAATGTTTTACCGTCAGTCCTGTTATGGAATTTTGATTACATCAAAACTCTGTACCAGTAATAAGTATGTAAAAAATCTACATCCAAGGCTATGCCTTCTTCGATGTCTGGTCGTGGCATTGGCCGTTTTGGAATATTTGTTTTTTTTGGGGATGGAAGTTAGTTGAAGGGATTATATTTTTTTTGAATGAAGACTTGCGGATATACCTGGGGGTTGAGGATAGGAGGTTAGACTTGTATAGTCTTCCGATACTACGATTTGGCGAACGTGTTTCAGTCGCTGCTTCAATTCCACACCACTGGCTTAAATGACATATCGTAAATTTGCTCCAAGTTTGTATCAATATTCTTACGTTTATATATTGCCACAGCCGTCACTCATTTGACATCCCGATTTCACATGCAATATCGATGCAATGAAATAAAATCGGTTGCTGTCATTCAGAATTCAGTGTTTTCTCTGACAGCATGCACGACATCAAAGAAGCCAATCTCATCATGAGATGTTCACATTTACCAACTCCTCAAGAACGCTTAATCCCTGATGACATATTAAATAAGAAAAAAAATTTGCAGGTTTCTTTTTGCAATGCTATTTATTTTCGAGTATCTTTTTTCTGCGTTAAAAATACGATCTATGGACGATAAACTACAATAATTCTTGGTCCATTTTGTGAAATAAACAAATTTGCATGTACATGTACATGTACATGCAGCGGTGTTATGTGGAAATTACCAATACATTGTATTATCTTTAATTGGCACGGAGGGTCAGAAATTTTCCAGTATGAAACGATGACACACAAAGATTTTGATTGATTGATTGATAGAAATTTTATTGAACATAAGCACGTACAAGACGATAACTCCAGGGCTTAAGCAAAGCATTATTAGCCCTGCAAAGAGTTAATGGTAGTAACACAGAAAAGCACCGTATTTTTTCTTTAAATTCCTCACGGCTATTAATTCTTTTTTTGATGCATTGCATTTTTAACATCGCTGCTAGTTGACTCTTGGCTCAAACACCATCCCATTTTACTTGCAAATGTAATTGTGGTGAAATTAAACACCGAGATTGCATTTAGAAATTAAATGTTGTCAAGTGGCTTGTCGAGCCAACATCAAAGATATGACGAGAGATTTCAGAAATAGGCGATAATCTCTGCGAGGGGTGCTAATACTTCCCAGTACACGAATGGTCGTGATTGTAATTTCCTGGTTCAGGAAGATGGTGTTATATGAAGGAATTGGTCACAGGAAAAGGAGAGGAAGTGTGTGCCCGGATGTGCTGAGAATTAAGGCATGTTGATTGCTGATGGTGTTCGCAGTAGAAAGAGATCTTCTGGTAGAGAACTGGCAGCGCTCCTTAAGAGCTAATCAAAATTTAGTACATGTACATCACTGTTTTGCTCTGATTAAGGAGGATGAAATTTGTGACCATTTTGCATCAGACTGTGTCGCCAAGAAACACATTGTATACCATAAAAGCTGAATAACAATAAAATAATTCATGGGTTTTGTTCGAACCAATGAGTGCCCTGATAAAAACCCTCCTTAGTTTCGATAAATAAACAATGGGTGCGGCATTCTTTATTGGAATAAGCTCTAGAGCTAGAAGCTTCTTTTTAAGCATTCCCAGCTTGACAACACCTCACTCTCGGCTTCCAGATAACAAACATAACTCTCGGCTTCCAGCGTCAGAAACAAAACGCATCAGTGGCATGCAGGAACACAGTGCGTCTTGCTTGCAATGCCGTGTCAGGTGATTTCTTCGACTTTGAGTAAAAAATTTAACTTATGTTTCTTTGTTCTCTCTCCGCAGTTGTTTTGGTTATTACCAAGTGTAACACCAGTGGTAACGTGTAAGAAGCTTAGAGACATTACCATTGTATAAAAAACAGGACTCAGTTCGTTGAATAAATAAGCTTCTTTTCACACTAATGGCAATTGGGTTTTCGTTCTTACCGTTCCAGCAACATCTCAATTTTACGACAATCTACAATTAATTTGTTCTACACTATTTACTTTAAGTAACATTGACTCGTGGCTCTTCTTGCTGTGTCAAGAATAATCATGCTATGCTTGCTGAGAACACATCTGGCAGGAACTGATAATACAATTGATGATATCTGACTTCCAAATGGAAATAACAGGATTTCTGTGCCATGATGAAAAATCTTATGGAAGCCTGCCATAGGAGAATGTGGTGTGATTGGGCACTTTGCTGTTCGGCTTGGTTTCAAACCAGGAGGTTATTTGACAAGGCCAGAATACCGGTATTGCCTTTGCCACTCAAGGAGTAGGCAACTGCCGAAAAAGTGTGCCGCTGATTGCTTCGAACTAATCATCCTATTGACCCTTGAGCCAGGCCACTTCTTTCGCCAGAGCTAGCATTGGAGAATATACGATTGTCATGAACCCATGAACCTCAGACCTTGAGTATCGGCAAGGGCAATCTGAGCCAGGGGTTAGTGGCAAGCACGCTTGACTCGACTGACAAATGCACTGTGAGTAGCCTACAACCAGTTGTCTGTCAGAGGTTGGAACCGTTAGGCTTGACACATCTTTACCAGCGCTGTTCGACTGGTTAAAGAAGGTCGAGAGGTTTGTGTAATTTGTAGTAACCCCCAAACAACACCTGGTATAAGTGCAGAGTGATTCCCCTGCCCGGCCTACTCTTGCAATTGAGGCTGAAGAGCCTTCGATATCATACAGCCCCAAAAGTAATGGAAGAGTGATGCAAGAGACATGCTCGTACAAACAACCGAGAGTCTTCAAGAAAATGGGCAGAATTTGTACAATATCTCAACTTGTCTGCTTTACTTGTGTTCTATTGCACTACTAGGCTATGCATTCACACTCCTCGCTCGCTTTCTTGCCAGTAGTAATAGACAGTGTACTTGGCTGCTGTCATTTCAATGCCAAGGGACAATCAGGCTAAAAGCCATTGACATAACAAGTAAACATTATGGCACGATTTATGATGAATTACGACAAAAACAGCATGCCTAGCTCCAATCAGAGTGTGTGCTCCCTGGGTGTTATTCTCATGAATGTGATTTGTGGGTATTTCGACCAGTTCCGTCCTTCTGACTTTTTCCTGCAAAACTATGTTTCCCATGAGAGACGAGTTCACGGACAATCAGTAGATGGCTCACTTTATGGTGAATACTTGTCAGTAATCAGACGGAATAATCTTATTGTTATTCGCTCCATGTGCCAAGTACCAGCACAAGATGGGCTCTCTTCAAACCACTTGTTGCATGAAACAGTCTGCATCGTGCGAAAAACATGGGAGTCAGGGTCAATGGATTCATGGAATGCTGAACAAGAAAATACATGTATAGACGAAGAGTCATTGCTCTCCCCCGCCTGGATGCCCGAAGGTATCTAGGCCTATTTTCGGACCACACACACACAGTAGGGCTGAAAGGGTAAATGTCGTCCTGGGTATATACAAACATTACCCAGGATCTCAGTCTTCACTAAACCATACCCTGGGTGTAGCGGTAGCCGAACATCACCCAGCTTCCGCAATCTGTGCCTAGGAACGAGTCCTATTTAGAAATCCCATGGAATCTTGCTGTCTCGCGCCGCGGTACTTGTTGAGTGTAACTGCTCATGACATTCTTCAGGCGGTCACGTGACTACGGGCGAGACAACCTCGAATCCAGATGTCATACTACGATGCTGGGTGATATTCGGCCACCGAAACTACACCCAGGGTATTGTTTTAGTGAAGAAGTTGAGATCCTGCGTAATCCTTGTACCCAGGACGACATTTAACCTTTCAGCACTCACAGTAGGCCTGTTCCAATAATCGGACGATAACAGAATTGACACGCCTACGTGTAGGATGGAGTCAATACCGATTCTTAAGGCCAATGTTAATCTGTTTGAAGGAAACGCCATTTTAAGACGTGTGGGAGACTGATAAAAATATATTTTATTCTGAACAACCATGCATGACGACATTAGCACAATCAGCTTCGTACAGTGAGCAACTATGTTCTCTGCAAAGTATACTAATTTGAAGGGAGCTCGTCCGTTGTACAAGAGTTCAGATTTCTGAATTACTGATGTAGCCAACAGTACTCTCAGCCTAGCAGAGTCATGATCATACGGTGAACTACGAAGTTGTATTTCACATTACTGTTGGCGGATGAAACTTAACTCCAGGTGTTTTGTATCAACTCCTTAAACATGTAATACCGCCGAATGATAAGTATAGGAGTTTACAGAACATGTGTGCCGTATCCCGAGCCCGTTGGTATTCCATTATGCTTAGATAGACAGGTTGGAATAATATGCTGCTGGCGGTCCTTACCCTTACACAACCATAATTAATATTACCGTCTTGAAAATATCACTAAGAGCCAAACTAACGCTTTCCTAAGCTGGTGAAAGAAAAAATATCCGGGCAGTCGTATAAGTGTGCATCACTTGACGATTCTATTCTTCTCTGTTCCGCTGTATTCTCAGCTCTATTCTTCCGCAACATTCCCTCAGCGGAAGTTTGGTGTGCTGGCCAATTGACACTGGGTTTATACTCTCGGTTATTTAAGAAAGTGGTAACTAGAAACGTGGCAATGTACACTGCCTCAAGAGAACTAGGGCCTATAGGAAGACAAATACATTGAAAGGTTTGTGTTTCACATTTCTCATGATTTTTCTCGCCCTTTACTAAACCACAGACCTCGCAGACAAATCTATTGTCATCAATACAAGACCTCCCGAATTTATGCCAGAATAACCTAATCGTCATGGAAACAAAGCCATGCAAATGTTGATTTTTTACTCTGGTCAATTATGACCATAGCGCAGAACATTGTATTTACACAGATTTCACCATGACAATTTTGTCATATTGCTTGGCAAGAAATCATTGCCTTTAGAGAAAGAGACAGATGTTCAGACAGTGAAATTAATTGACCTCAAGCCGCTGAGTTGCCAAAAACCTGTGTCAGAAAATTCCTCCCGCCATTCAAACTTTAGAACAAATGGATCATTTGCCGTGGAAATTCAAGAAAAGTTCAGATTAGAAAAAAAACTTTTTCTTCATATTTCATGTGTTTTCGTGATTAGGCCGTGGTGAGAGGGAGGGGATTTGACATTTACTCTAATTGCAAATACGTGATACTCTCCAAGTTCCTAAATCATGATGTCTCCTCCAAATTAATGTCTCCCTGACAACATCATGCCATATCATGATCATTAGTACCAGTACTAATTATTGCTGAGACGAAAGAAACTTGAGGTCATTGTTATTGCCTCAAGTTGCTGTAATTTGGATGTTATGATCGTTGCATGTCAACAGGCAGGCATGCAATTATTGTCTATAAAAAACTCAGATTTTTAAATGACGTTGCACTTTCTGATTTCTCAGTTTCACATCTCTTTCTCAAGTTTTCAGCGCACGTCCTTTTACTTGTCATCAAAACTGATGAACAGTTGGACAGTTGGACATTTGTTTTGCATTCGAATTCTCTTTGTGGATGAATTTGCTGAATACGTCAAAGGGACTGTTCATTTTCGTCAACTGAGGAATCTGAGTTGTGATCCTTGAGAAAATGGAGAAAGCTATGAAGCTGCAAATTGCAGCGATTATTCTGTACAGCAAAACAAATAATCCCTGCAATTTGCAAGTGCATAGCCTTTTCCGTTTTCCCAAGGATTACAACTCGGATTCCTCAAGTGACAAAAATGAATAGCCCTCTTACTTTCAGAACTGGGATGTTTTGTGACTTCAATGTCTTCACAGTCAGTGTTTCTCTTAGGGTTACGGTTATTTCAATAGGTCTAGATGACAAGATTTGATACTGTAGCAAGCCTGCCACATTTTGTCTTGTACCTATACACCACCTCTCGGAATAAGTACCAACTTGGCCAGTTTTCTCAACTCCTGACAAGTAAATGGCCAGCTCTTGAACTTGTCCTGAGATTCGATGCTACCATCATCTTCTTGATGAAGTAGAGGGACTTTGAAGCCTTGACTGAAGTGCGAATACAATTTATAACGAGGATGTTGATCTCTGCCTCTGCATACCTATACACTCTGTCAGTCTTGGCCAATGACATAGCCTGCATCGACACTGTAAACAAGTAAACCATGAAAAATTATCATGTAATGCTTCAGTGACCAATTTCTTCGCAGCCACAGATGACCTTGACCTCGCGTTTTCTTGAAACCTTTCAGCATAATGGAGTAATTTCCTGATTCATTGAAGACTCCGGGATGTATTTAAATGACACGAGAACAGAAGCGGCAATGATACAGTCTGGCTGATCAGAACTGTCACTTCAGCTGCAGATGTGTTCATCGCTGTTGCACTTATATGGCGATTGCTGATGATCAATTATGGAACAGTTGCTGCGGGGTTGGGAAGGCTGTGCACTGCATAGTTGTATCTGTTTGATTTTTCGCTGGCGGGTATGCAGAGTGTGTTCTAATAAAAGAAGCCTGGGTTTCCATAATTGCTAGACGATCTATACTGGTAGGCCTACGGTAAAGGAGAAGACTGCCGCCATAATATGTAGCCTACTTTGTAATGAGGAATAGCGTCTTGTGTGAAACACCGCATGCCATGGAAATTAATTTTTTTACTGAAGTGGTGTTTCAAGAAACTTTTGTAAGGAGAATTCAAAATCCGTTTTTTTTAGATTCTTTCAAATCTGCACTACAGCATCGTTTCTCTGCTCCCACATCAACTGGAAACATTTGAAAAATCCGACAATTGAATTCAGCTGACCCGCTGGAGGTGCATCCAAAATGGCCAGGCAAACTGCATCGGATCCTATTTTACAGTGTTGACCATATTCGGTGTATTACTATTAGATTGCAAGCAAGTATCGTCACTTCATACTTTTAATGCCATTTCATGGATACCGTTAACTCTTTGCTTGCATGCCATCCAGCAAGATCGACAAAATCGGCCGGTGTCCGAAAATAGATTCTGTCACTATTCTGTGATCCTACGAGCAATATGACTTGATTCTGCGCATCAGATTCTGTCAGTACCCGTCCGGTAACTTACGTAACAAATTCTAAAAAATCATTTCCGCATGATCACTGCGTCTTTATTTATTTCACTCACTGAAAGCCTTTTTTCTACCGGTAATAGAAATGCTTTGACGAGCAGAAACATAGGACACATGGATTTCTTACTCTGTCATTTTAAGCCTGCTGCGTATCGTATATGTCAGCGACAAGGCTTTATTCTTCCTGTTCACCACTACACGATTGTAATCCTTCCAAAGCCACATCCTTTCGCTGTCAGCAGTACATCCGTCTTATTCACCAACACAAAATTGTAAATACCCAGTGGCCTTGAAGACCGACTCGTAACTATGAGTCCCCAGGTATTGGTTTGACGATCCCATCAATCATCACCATCCATTGTTGTCAGGTATTCGATAAGAATAGCTGTGCGGAATGAACTATGATATTGCTACCGAGGGATTTGAAATGCGTTTAGAGAATTTGAAGGCAGTAGGTGTGTCAACATCGTATGATAAGTGAAAACATGCCTGTTGCCCCATGGTCATCGGTTCCACATTTGCTCCGACCTATCTCAGCTGTAATAGACAGGACAACTCAACATTGACCGATTAGGGTCTACAAGGTGTTGTGTTGTGTTGTTACATGCAACATTGATAACACTCACATAAGGAGAACTTCATCAGTCACATCTTTTAGAGTACTGTATGGTACGTTTTTTTAATCCGGCCCCAACACAAAATCATGCATTTTGGTTCCCGAAGCCGCCGCTAGCAGGACCAGAAGGCGTCGGTTCTGGCTAGTGCCATCTTTGCGGCATAAAAGTTGTCATCATTATGTTGACATCACTGGTTATTTTTAGAATGGGCGGGTAGCCGTAGCCACGTGGGTGCTAAATGTAATCGAACATGCCGAATCGCGCGGAATGACAACACCGAGGAAGTTTCTTGATGAGAATGTTTGTATGTGTTGCAGATCTGTAACAAAAGCTCAAAATTGTCGCCGTTTTTATATGTATGTTTTGTATGTTTATTCGTACAAGAAGTACAATTCACTAGGTGCAAACAGGGACCGGGGGAAAATGAAATTTTACGGGAAAATGGACTTAATGGACTATTACAATGATGTCACCAATAAAATGGCAGCCAGAGCCGAAGCCTTTTAGCCCTAGCGATGGCTTCGGGAACCAAAATAAAAACCATGCTAATTTGACTTATTCCAGGTCTCACTGTATTTCGGTGAAGGATCTGGTATCACTTTCTAACCGGGTTCCTGCTTGTTTCGCTGACACAAACCCTGGGGTATGTTTCACTGCACAAAGGTGCATTTCTCTTGAAGTTGATGGTAAACAAGAGGAAAACAGGAACAAATATCCTAGGTTCTTTATGCTGCCATGGCAAGTCACAGTCACAGCGACAATAAGCAAGAGCTAAATCTTTTTGAAAGCCAGACTGGCTAAGAACCAAAATGGTGTGATATTTGGCAAGTAAAATTGCTTCTCGAGCAGAATTGACAAGACCTGTTGCCTTGTCTAAACGCACCATCAGAGATCCATCAAATATGACCCAATTCCTTCACCTTCCATTTTTGTGCCTTTAGGAAGTCTTTTATGACAACCAATATGATTCATCAGTATCCAGAAGCAATTGTTTCTGCTCCATTTTACCCACTGAATGTGCCTGATCGAACATGCTAATATGGCAATTACGTCCAATCCACCTGCGTACATTCTTATATCGGCAGTCATCGTGCCTTGATTCACGGCGTGTAATTCGTTTACCGGATAATTTAATTGTAGTATCATAGCTGGCGGTGATATACAGGATCATCCCATGATTTTCATTAGGTTTGTGATAATCTTAGGTTGTGTGTGACCTTTCTGTATTCAGAAACCAGGAGCTCTATAGATGCTCAGCATTGCTTGGCAGAAACAAGCTGCGAGCTTCCATTCCCCTAGCTTCTATGGGTTTGTTGCTGTCCTGCTCTAGCTTCTATGGGTTCTGCTGCTGTGACTCCTTAGAAAACCAACGTCTGCCCTCTACCTATCGGTGGTCAATTCCGATCAAGCCTGCTCCATCCATTATTTCTCTTGGCCAGTCAATCTTGTTGAAATGAACAACCAGGCGCTGATGTCAAATTACTGAGCCAATTCCTTGTACAAATAGAACATGCAGATATGTCTATTTCATTATGACACATCACAAATTACTTATAAATAATGGTAAAAGTATCTCTTGTTTCTGTCAGAACTCGTCATTTTTATTTCATTTTTACCTGGTCAATTACCTCAGATTTGTGCTCAACCTTCTAGTGGCAGCACTCCTCAATATATAAATGAGCAAATAAGACCAACAGGTGATTTTTCATAAGTTACCATGAACTTTGGAACCATTGTGAAAATATTCATGAGGAAGTGGTCCAAGGTGATAAGCCGCTAGACTGAGTGGCAAGTGGAAGGGGTTGCATCAGGATTCGAATGATGGATTGGAATCAATGCTTCTGACAGTGAAAAGTGTTTCGCTAGGAAATATGGGTTCTTCCTTATTTCTGTCAGAAAAATGTGGAATAAGAGAGATGAGACTAATGGATCGATGATCATGATACCGGCAGACAGTAGATGATATTACACCAAAATCGCAGTTGCGAGGTCAAAGAGACCTGGCTTTGTCAGTGGGATCTATGGCTCCTCCACCATTATCATATGAAAAGCGTCAACTTCGATTCGAAGATACCAACACTAAACAGCCTGTTGTGGAGTCAGCCATGCCGATGATCACCAACAGGAGAAGCTGGACCCCGGAAATGCCAGGCCTCTGTGACCTTATACAGAGGCGATTTTAGTGTATTTTAAAGACGTTTCGCCAATCGCATTTTATAAGTTGGACCAACAGAAAATGTTAAACGAACAAGAGAGAAAGATATCCACTGTTCAGAGGAATCTTATCTTCCCCTAGCCTCTAGTTAAGGGGGCACTGTATTCCTTCCCTGTCCGTGTTAAAGGAGACCTTTATTGAAAATGTTGTTCAAAGTACCGCTTATCAACCTCGCCCCATGTAGAGTAACTCTCGTTCCTAGGGTACCCACGTATGCATTCTATTCTAATCATACATTCTCCAACACTGGGGCAAAAGGCAATACTACGGTATTGCAGAATGATGGAATCACCCCCGGTGGCGCCGGCTGTCGACAAAAAGTGGCAATATCTTGGCCTTTGCCTCACTGGCAAAATGTGAAATTGACAAAATTAATTTTGAGACGATCCCTCACCAGGATTGCTCTCCTAAGACAGATGAGATGGGATTACAAAGTACGAGAGCTACAGATATAGACATGGGTAGCATACAAATAGGGCTATTAGTTATCCTTTTGTTGTTGAGCCCGATGTTTTATCTGGTAATCATTGCTGGTTACCTGTTCAGAATGCTGACAATATATACGTCATACAATATTTAGAAAAATTTAAAACTGGCGGAGCGGATCCACTGCTATGCATTGCTTTCTACGTACACAGATACTTTTATAGGTCTGGATGAATACCATACTGCGGTGAAGGTATACGTTTGCACAAAATACAATGAGTTCAATTGAAAGCTCGATATTTTTTTCTGTTCCCACTGTTTATTTATTTATTTATTGCCATGGTAAAGATACATATAAGAGTGGCATAAGAATTATAAATATGTGCCAACAGTAAGTCTATATGACCAAATTTATTACTTAATTAAACCCTGTTCTAAACTTTCTGATCTTAGATAGAAAGTGTGAATTTGGGTTAGCTGTATTAATGGTACTAAAAATGACTTTTGATGAGACCCCAGATTTCATCTTTGGTACAAGATTTTGACTACTGTCTGCAACTTGCGCTATTCCAGATAAAACCATTTCGTAAAGACAAGCAGTCAAATACTTACATTGAGTTTGTTTTAAAAAATCAGTTATCTTAAAATATGTCAATATTTCACTCGAATATCACCACGAATCAGTTTACCATCGGATAAACAAAAGATACTTTTAAAAGTCCTCAATGAGAAAACCAAAACTGAAAATTTCAGTACAAGTGTGCAATTCCATCCCGTCGA
Source organism: Notospermus geniculatus (assembly GCA_002633025.1). Lineage (NCBI taxonomy): Eukaryota > Metazoa > Nemertea > Pilidiophora > Heteronemertea > Lineidae > Notospermus > Notospermus geniculatus. The sequence goes on along the minus strand of NMRB01000380.1, from coordinate 11,444 downwards.
TCAATTAACAACTGTTATGAGCTTCGACGATAGATTAGTTCTGGGTTCGCCGCTAGTCTTGTGCCGAACTGATAGGTTTCCTCTACCGAAACATATATTGCATGCATGGGCCTGCTGGTATTGCACAAAATTAAGACATTGCGAAAATTTTGGTTCCTTCAGCCTATACATCGTCTATGTAATACTCTGGCATTACCATCCAATTCCACCACGATGTTGTGCATCATTTCCGCAAACGTAAAAAAGGTGGCGAATAATTGATCAATACTCTCAGTAAGGAAGGCAATTTGTTCATCAAACAAAGACTACAAGGCTCTGGAGACTTGATTGATTAGTTTATATGTCAAACCATGGAGTGAGTTCCTTCGAAGAAGACTTCACTGTGCATTGGAATAACATGTTCTAGCCAAAAAATTGAAGTTCATTTATCAATGCACTATCTCTATTCACATCCGTGGCACAGTTTGCTCTACTAGAGAGTGTTGAGGGATTTCATTTTCTTCTCGTAGAAGTCTCCGATGGGTATCATGTTGCCATTGCGCTGATCTGTGTACACATTATTTACGCCACAACACGTCGCTCTTGAAGTGATGGTCACAGAATCTGGTCTGACAGGCCCATGTAGATATACATGTGTATTACGAGAGTCTTGATGATATTCGTTTCGTAATGTAATGCAGAGGAAAACGTGAGAAGAAAAACCTCAAAGAAAAGGTGGACATAATGATGGCTCGTGAACTGGGCGCTGAACCAACTACCACACCTGATGGCAATGCATGGCTCCATTGCTTGGCATTGGACCTACAACCACAGGTGGTAATGGATAGAGGCTGATGGCCGAACGGGGCACTGAACCCACAACCACAGGTGGCAATGGATAGAGGATGATGGCCCAACTGGGCATTGAACCCACAACCACAGGTGGCAATGGATAGAGGCTGATGGCCGAACGGGGCACTGAACCCACAACCACAGGTGGCAATGGATAGAGGATGATGGCCCAACTGGGCATTGAACCCACAACCACGG
>NMRB01000380.1:0-10242 GCA_002633025.1 Notospermus geniculatus | reverse complement strand
CAACTACAGGTAGCAATGGATAGAGGATGATGGTCCAACTGGGCACTGAACCCACAGCTACAGGTAGCATTGAACCCACAAGCACAGATGGCAATGGAAGAAGGATGATGGTCCAACTGGGTGCTGAACCCACAACTACAGGTAGCAATGGATAGAGGATGATGGTCCAACTGGGCACTGAACCCACAACCACAGGTGGTAATGGTCCAACTGGGCACTGAACCCACAACCACAGGTGGTAATGGATGGAGAATGATGGCACAACTGGGCATTGGACCCGCAACCACAGGTGGCAATTGATAGATAATGATGATGATCCAACTGGGCACTGAACCCACAACTACAGGTAGCAATGGATAGAGGATGATGGTCCAACTGGGCACTGAACCCACAACCACAGGTGGTAATGGATAGAGAATGATGGCACAACTGGGCATTGGACCCGCAACCACAGGTGGCAATGGACAGAGGATCAGTGATGGCCCAATTGGGCATTGGACCCACAACAACAGGGGTGTTTGCCCATCATTATGATGGAATGTAATGTATAATCCCAGAGGCTAGGGTGATCAATGCCATGTTATTTATTTCCAGGAGGATCCATATTGCTTGCTATCACTAGGCGATAATTGCTCAGTGACAGGACCTCTACTCATCTACTTCTGTGTACATATCCCTGTGCATTTTGTACATTACATGTACATCATGTTTTTCATCGAAGAAAATGGCCAGACCAAGCAACCAATGATTGTTGAGCATGGATCAGACATCATCTTGAGCCGGTTGATCTCCCAAAGCACTTAACCGAGTCTGTTCCTTGGTCTGCCCCTGGCGTATTGCCAAAGGGATTTGTGGCGTGGGTCTGTGGTGTCATTGGAACCATTCCTTTGATATTCTGTTACTGCATTGTGACCAGGCTTTGATGAAAAATCGGCCATGATATCATCAGGTATTGTACCGAATACTTGGTTTATTGACCATTCCGTGGCTTTTAACGTGGTGAAAAATGCGGTAAGAAAAATACTGCTTTGCAGCCACTGATAAATTATGCATCCTCCGTGATATCGGCGTTGATGATTATTTTATCTGTGGTCAACCTACATAAAGCGAAACGGCAGTCTGACATCTCTCTGTCTCTTGGTGCCGGCACAAGAAATATGGCATTGACAGAGCTGGAAACTGGAATATATGTGTGATCACTACTGTACACCACCATGAACGCCATGACGTGTCTCTTCAGATCCCCTCAGGCCATAAGTCTCGAATACTTGTGTCATTAGCAAGGACTGAATAATGTGATAATCTCTATAGAATATGATAGAATACACATTTATTGACATTAGTATGAGGGATGGAGGAGAAAATGAACCAATTTATCCTCGACTCCAATGAATCACGCAAATGATAAAGACGCCGTAACGTCATTTATAGTTGATTAATTTCAGCTTAGCTGTGATAAGTATGACACCTGTGATGAGAAGCGACGTCATACTAGGTGGATCGTCCACTTGTTCCCCACTGCCCATGTTCGGACAGACCACATCCGGAGCTCCGTCGAGGGTGTAGGAGACCCATGTACAGTCATGGCCCACAACTCACCGTACATTTTTACACTGACCGTACTTTTGAAAGGGGCCTATTGTCTTAGTGTTACACTCACTTTGAATGACTCAAGTCCATTGTATCTGTTCTTGTCTGATCTTATGGAGACGCCCTTTGATGGTTTTCTCATAAGCGAGTTAACACTGACTGTTGAGCTGACCAATGTTCCTGCATTTGGTACATCTGCAATCTTGTCAGTTTCAGGTTGAATTTCACTTATTTTCACAGCATAGTCAGACGCACACTGGTGGACACAGGCAGGCAGAATAACCTCCTCCTCCCCGTCTACCACCACCACATGGGGGGGGGGGGGGCTGTATATCCACTGGTCATTTCTTGTTCTCGAACCTCCAGGAGTATCATTATGGGCTGATACCGATTTCCAATATACAGTGGAAGATGGCCATTCCACCTATTTCAAGCATTGTTAACTATCAGCCGGTCTTGCCATGGCTCCATCTATAAGAATTCTATTGATCACTTGCAACGACAATGCATCAACTGTTCTGATCCTGACGGGTGGTGGTTTATATGATCAGTATAGATGGAGTTACAGGAGATGAGAAAGAGCTTGCATGGTCAATCTATAATTCTTCTCACCAGCCGGAGATGGCGATACGTTGTAGAGGGCAACATTACTTCGTTGATTGTCTTCCAAGAAGATGTCACTCGCATCCTCTGTGGTCAGCTGTTGGGAATTGCTGCATATTCTGTTCGTTAACGAACTTGTCAGTAGATGGCAAAACGTGGTGCAGCACTCTGTTGCCTTCTTCGCTAGCAAGGTACTTGGTGTTGAGTGTCTTACAAGAAGATGTCACTAGCATCCTTTCTTGTTTGCTGTTGGGATTTTCTGCCTATTCTGTTCGTTACCACACGTGTCAGTAGGTGGCGAATCTTGATACAGGGCTCTCTTGCCTCACTCGCTAGGTGTCGTTAGTTGGTTATTTGGTCACTGAAGCAATGGTCTGTTGGTGAAATATAAGGAAGGACTTCATAGACAGTTTGGGACAACACTGCACAGTGGCACTGGCAATTCTGATAAAACAGGTCCTTCCAATAGGAAACTGACTTGGGCCTGTAATCAGAATTATGAATTTATATCGAATTCTACAGCTGTGTTATAGTGGACACCCATTCCACGGTGGCCAGAAGTTGATGGTTCTCAAAAAGTAACCTGCATAACCAGACAGGAGTTAATGCAAGAAAGTTGCGATTTTCCTGCCTTATAAATTGATTACCTGAATGAAACTTCAGTACCCTATGCGTAATAAAGGTTAGACACAATATGATGAAAAATCATTGAATTGTAAAAATCACAGAATTCTACAGCTGTGTTATATAGTGGACACCCAATCTACGGTGGCCAAAAGTTGATGGTTCTCAAAAAGTGACCTGCACAACCAGGCAGGAGTTAATGCAAGAAAGTTGCGATTTTCCTGCCGTATAAATTGATTACCTGAATGAAACCTCAGTACCCCAGTTTTCCGTGATAAAGGTTAGACGCAATGTTGAAAAATGATAGGAAAATTTCCCTCGACAAAATTCACGATAGGATTTGCCATTCAGTATTCCAGTCATGTCTCAGGAATTTCTTGCCAGATTGTGTGTGCAGATTTCCTAAATTGATTTCACATTACATGATTGGCATTGATGTCCCAATGGTAAGACCAAGAGGAGATTTTTATCGAAAACTAATTTTGAACTCCTGGTAACGACAGCAACTTCTCCTATAGAATTTCTTGATTTGCGAATTTTTTTATCGAACTATAAAGTGTTCATTAACGTAATGCCACAGATGACTTGGGTGCTGCATTTGGGGTTGGAAAGGAATGTAAATAATGCAGCTGCTCTTTGTGGGCTCATTCAGTATCAGATTTGCCGCTGGTAATTTTCAGTGCCACTTTGTGTGCTGATCTTATTTTGATTTCTAGCGGAATAAAAGATTCATCCCACATCGATTTGGGATGAGTAGTGTACACCAAGGTACACCCCACCTATCACTTTCATGCTTTTTAACTCACCTGTGAGCTATAGTCGTCACGCGGTGTCCGTTGTCTGTCGTCGTCCGTTAGCAGGGCACGTTTCGTAACCGCTGGGGCTAGCCTACTGATCTGAAGCTTTGCTGATATATACCCTAGGTCAGATGACCTATGACACCAAGTTTCGGTCCGATTCGATTCTTGATCAAAAACACAAAAACTGCAATAACTCCTGAACTGACATGACTGATGACTGGATCATATCCAAATTTTTATCATAAGTGTATCTAATGAGAATAACGGGTTTTTGATTTGACCTACTTTTCAAGGTGACAGGGGTCGAAGTTTGGAATTTTGCCATTTGGTGTCACGTTTCGTAACTACTGAGGCTATTGACCCGAAACTTGGTACATATATAACCCTATGTTAGATAGATGACCTATGACACCCAGTTTCGGTCTGATTCGATTCTTGGCTTGGCCACCAGGTGGACATAATTTACTCAAGCGAGAATGTTTTGACCTTGAAATTTTGACCATGATCATATTACCCTGGAACTCAAGGCTTGCCCTGGAACATTTCGATTTAACATTTGTCATTTGTTCTTCTGGTACATTCACCCAGGTGTGCACATGGTCCATGGACCATTTCACTGTGTTGCAGGTGACACTTTCTAAGGTCCATTATATTGATTTACCATGCATTCAACACCCCTGACGATACTTTGGCAAAGGACTCGATTCGTTCCTGTGGTGCTGATAGTTGAATCATTTTTCATCTCATCCTTGAAGTTGTGTCAATGATTTTCCAAAATTTGAGAGCAAACGTTTGAAAAATGATACATGGTAATTGTTATAAAAGAAGTTAAATGGCAAAGCGACGCATTTACATTCACCATTATGATCCCCAGTCCCAGACAGAAAAAATCGCCTGGTAAATATTTTATAAGGAAGCTTACCATACATTGCAACTTCTGTAACACTCGTGTTGCTGTTTTCGACACCAAATTTCTCATAAACCCACTCAACAAACACGCATCATCGCCCATCGAGAAATATCAAATCTTGTCTGCCGCTTTGAAATATTAATTACCAATATGACTGGCTTTGATGTGCATCGTGCCCGATCATGCACGTCACCTGATAAACAAGCCATATAAGTTGCTTTGTGATGTTAAGACCCAATAATAATTTGGTTTTACCTCTTGTGCCTTCGATTGACATGACCGATATTGTTACTGACACTAAGGCAAGGCCTATTCATGAGCTGGAGGAGCTCAAAAGTTAACCCTAAGTCACAGTCAAAATTTATTCTTTATCAAATTTTCTGAATATGCCAATAAGCTCCACGGTTTTCTTACAGTAATTTACATGTATAAGCCCTTATTTAGCATAGTCAGAAAATTTCATCAAATATTTGAAGTATTTGAGACAACCAACTGAAAATCACAAGTTTATTACGTACTGGTTTTGTGTTTAGTAATATAATGATGTATATATTAATATATAATAATTATAACATCTCCCAGGCGTTTTGCCCAAAATTATTTTTCATTGGATTTTCTCTTTAATGATTGAATCACGTACCTGCTGTGTCACCAATATCATGAATATTTCATTAATCATTCTTTTTCTAATAGCCTTTAGAGGAGTGGCGAATTCCATATATCGAATTCTTGGCATTCATACAGAGATTATTTGATCATTATTTCTTCGGAATCGACCTCTCAGCGATGACAAATATTCGGATTTTCTAGTATTCTATTCTTTTGCCCTGAAACGAAATATTTCAGTGCCTCTTTTCTTTTTGGATCCTGCAGCTGCCCTTCCCAGAATCTTGTAATTTTCTTATAAGTACCTTACATGTAGCTATTTCTTAGTAAAGATATTATTAAGAAAAATCTTACTAAGATCTTAGTAAGATCTTTTATGTTTTTCTGACAAGAATCTTTAAAAAAAATTATTCGAATCTTACAAGAAAAATCTATTTCTTACTAATATCTTACTAAGAAATAGCTAAGATGATTACAAAGAAAGTTATCAGATTTTTAGTAAGATTTATGTCCTGGGTCAGACCTTGGTATGGGTATCAGCGAAGTAGGGGGGGGGGAGTGGGGTGTAAGATATATCCGCTCTACCTGGGACAGACGTTTCGATGTTTTGTTCTTCATGGCATTAACTTCATATCAGTCAGAATTATATTAACAAGTGCCAGTCCCGTTTGATGAAGCATTATCTTAATAATATACATGTAATTTAGCAACAGGTGTCTAAGGGTTGCGTAACCAACAACATCACACCTATTGGAAAACCAGGAAAAAATACAAAAACCATACCAGGATTACATTTCAAGAAACTGCCAAAACAGATAAATGTATGAAAAATCGATTTGATGCACTTACATTGTACTGTAATTTGGAAACAAACCATTCATAGAACAAAAGATATAACTTACACTCTGGCACATCATAATCCACAAAGTGATGGCGTGCATTTCTCAAAAGGATCCTGTCATCAGTTGCTCAGAGAGATACTCAGAATAATTGTGAATATTGCTGGATGATTGTCCATTCCTTTCCTTCCCGGAAATCCAGAGAGAACACTTACAAAACCATTGAACGATGCTGCGAATGAAGCTTTGCCATCGGCCATGATCAGGAGAATTGATTTTGACAGGTGGAGCCACACAGGAGCATGGCAATGTAAATTCTGCTACCTACTCTGTTTGACGATTATTCAAAGGCAGTCTCCAGCTTTTTATGAGAGATACCGGAGACGCAGTCTTGTTCAGGGCAAATGTGGTGGTTGAAGTAGTAATCTTACTCTTCGATAAGAGAGCTGGAGAGGTTTTCATTTTTAGACTACATTTATGTATGTAAAACCTCTTTGAGCTCATTTGCCTTGTGAAGACATGGAGAAATGGCCTTGTTAGTATTAAGTATTCTAATGTCGCACACTTTTTCAATCAAGACAGAATACTTTTTAGTATGGTTCTCACTGAAAAATATGATGACAAGTTCAACAGAATATGATTTTACTGTGTGTTCTTCTGATTAACCATAAACGCAACTTCTCTCTGATTTATGGTGAATAAACAATTGGTTTGTTTACTAAACTGTCCCAAAATTTGGTGATGTGATCGAAGAGAAATCTGGGGTTGAAATTCTAAGTTGTCACTAACATTGAAGTATCAGGAAACCATTGGTATCCCCAGTTCATTGAAGTTTTTAAGTAATGTGGACTGGACGCTACGTCACTTGGTTCAGATTAACTAGATGCTCACTGGCTCATTGATTTGATCCGAAGTTCGATCACACTTCAACTTCTTGGTAAATCTCATGTAATTTTTAATTTTTGTGGAATAGCCTTATCATATACATAGGAGATAAAAGGGTTAATTCATGTCTGGATAATATTCCCTCATCGCGACAGAATCAGATTTTCATCGATCATGGCTACTTAAATTTTTGACACACTCTGAAATAACACGATCGGATGTGAGTTCAATTTTAAATTATATGCCGCTGCAGTTTTCCGGAAAGGACATGGCACCTCAATAACACGGCTCGTTAACTAGGATTTTGATTGCTAATTAACTCGTGTCTGTGATGCACAATGCTCTATCTTCCTGAGGGTTCTGTCGTTGGCTTCGAGACTGTGAAGCCAAACATAGGTTAAAAGTCTTGGACAGGTAATTGTCTATCTGTACTTTGACATCAAGAAGTGAACATCTCTGCTAAGAGCCAAACATAGGTTAAAAGTCTTATGGACAGGTAGTTGTCTATCTGTTCTTTGACATCAAGAAGTGAACATCTCTGCTAAGAGATGCAAGCCTATGCTGAGGACAATATGGTGGATGGTAGTGCTGTGGTGTTTATGAAATTTACCAAGGGAACAACAACTACGAACCAGTCAAGCTTCATGGTTTCATGAGAAACAGATGTACACTGCAGCTGACATATATAGGAATACATGACTGTTTTGACTCTATAAAAAATGTACATGTACATGTATTATACCAAAAACGATAAGGATGTCAATCAGGCAAAACTACGTTCTAGCTGGGCCTATACAGAATAAGCACAACCTGAATATATTCCTTGCACTGTGGAGACCCTACTGGATCTCCAGAGTGCAAGAAATAACTATCCTGAAGCTTTCTTCAACCTTGATGCATTACAAATTACCCCGCGCCCGATAGCAAATCAGTAGAAATTCGACATTTCCTGACACTCTACGACTCTCCAACCTGTACACAATGCATACCATGCTTGTACACATGGACCCTGGCAATAGACGAGCAGGCGAAATACGATAACATCTGGGAAATAGTTTCAAATATGTTCAGAATTACGTGTCATATGACAAATATCATGCCACAAGACACCACTGGGAATATAAGAACATTCTCAGTAAATTTCATGGCAAACCGTTCGATATTGGCTCATGACCCCTATAACAGCATCCTGAGAATATCAGGCGTTCTTACTGCTCGCTCCCTTCGTCACCGCAGACAAACTTTGTGTGAGCGGATGAAGAGGAGCGAGGTAAAAACCCCTGCTGTGGGAGGATGCTATAACAGTTTAATAGCCTACATTGTACTGTATGACTGTGTACATTGTGGCAATCGTTATGCCTGTTGTGATCGAGAAAGGAACAAAAAATTATAAGATACCGGGGATATTCTTCAGAATTTTCGATAAAAGAGAAGGATCTTCGATGTTCTAATCTTCAAAACACGTCTTTTAGTGAGAAGTTTGGCGGATTTGGTTACCACCCCAAAGACATTTCTACGCAGGAAAAATAGTGGTTCTCGATAATCCCTAATAGGCCTAGGTACCTGGGTTGTGGGTATCATGTGCTAATTTGGGAATTTCTGATTTAGATTTTGTAGGCCTAATAGAATGTTATCTATGGACATTTATCATTGCAAAGCAAGATCATATGTGGCCCTTTTTCCATCACCGGGCAATTTGTTTTTGCAGACAGATGAGCATAAATTTGAAATATTCCTTTCTCGTGCTAGATGAAAGTCATTAGTGGTTTAACGACCATGCTACTGCTGACAACATGTATACAGTGCCGGTAACAGTACCAGTAACAAAAGCCTTCTTGTAACATACCTCACTGGTTGTCTTTTTAGCCGCAGGCAGTGCGGGACACTTGTTGAAAAACCATTTGGCTGCTATTGAGCTGAAGTCTCGGCTTTATGGATTATCGGATCCTTTGGTGTGGAGCCAATAAAATGAGTTGCAAAGAAGTATAGTTCTTCCAGTAGAGACAGATTGAGTTACTTTTCTTGGGATTTTTTTTATGAAAGTAAGAGAGGGGGACTTCAAGCATATTGTAGAGATGTAGTGGTATTTGATGTGGTCAGGATTCATAACCAAAATCAAAGCATAAGACTGCAACACGACCGACAGGAGGTGTATTCTGTGACTTCGTATAATGGTGGATGTAATCTTGTAGCTATGATCTGGACACTGATGTGTCCAGATCATAGCTACAAGTAGCATTTTCCCCAAGGCTCAAACTGTTCACAGATGGAAGCCAGGGGACAAACCTGTGGGTCATCTGATCAGGAAGAAATTATTAATTTGGCAACACAGGTTTTCTCTATAAAGCCGCCCATACACGGCGCAATATTATTGCACAGTATGGGGCCCAAATGGGTGGTCGTGTGCTTTTCGCATGATGGGTGGAAGAAAGATTGGCAATAATATTGCCCATTGTGATCCTCATATTGTGCAATAATATTGATCGTGTATGGGCCGCTTAAGTTCTTTCCTGCTTTAGATATTTAAATTTCCCAACATACTAGCTATCTGTGAAACAAAAACTAGACTGGAAATCGGCTGACAGTTCCATATCGTGTCAACACAAGAAGAGAGAAGAAATAGGTAATTTGAGATACTTTATTGCACAATACAAATGACAATCAGATCTAATAAAGGTGTAAGACAGGAACATGATACGTGATGTATTTGGGAGAAATATATTAACAGTCAAGTAGTCTTTGATGACAGTCGTTTTTTATTTTTTATGCGATACCCAGAGTTTTTTATAAGCAGGGCAGACAAGAGATCAGAACATGTCTAATAAAATGGCAATATACATCTTATCTTGCTTGGAATGGCTCTTTATTCTTGACTTTTTTTCTGCTTTTTTCATTGCCTGGCCTCTCGGCAAAGTGTTCAAACGTTAGGCTATACCTTTTTTTTCTTCGCAATAAAACATACGACAGTGAAGGAGGAACAAAGTTACAAAATTAACTAAAGACCAAAACTATGGTAAAAAAATCCGCCTTTCTTGCATGCACGGTACCACACTCTTCATGGCTTCAAGTTTCAGAAGACATTTGCTAGCTTGGACCTGGGAGGCCATACATAATTTTTTTTTCTATTAAAAAGAAATACATGTAACAAGATGACATTGTAAATGTCTGATGGTTCCCGCTTGTGTAAGAGGACCTTACAGGCATGACAGGGGTTTGACCTTGACCTCTGATCATCAAGGTCATTGCATTATCAAAATGGGCATCCTCAGTAACCTAATAGTGGGTGATATCACGCTTCCACCTCTGCCATAGGCAGAGATGTATCAAATTATCAAAGTATGACCTTGACCTTGACCTCTGATCATCAAGGTCATTGCATAATCGG
>NMRB01000379.1:388064-406329 GCA_002633025.1 Notospermus geniculatus | reverse complement strand
AAGGGAGGCGCCACTCATTGTAAACTTTTAAATTTTTATCAATCCATGTAGACTATTGCCATGAGTTGTGATGTCACTAGTGTCAATAGGCTGACGACCTTTGTAGTGATAGGCCTATTGGTTGTACCTTCATGAATATGCATTGAGCACATACGACATCACATGTGCTGTGCAATGGTCCCCTTGGGACGTAATTAAAATACTTAAAATGACGAGTTTGCTGATGTTAAAAAATATGACATGTTGCAGATATCAATGAATTTGAATGTACATGTACAGTGTACATGTATTAACGAAATTTCAAAAATTCAAAATTTTACACAACGAATGGAGTCTCCCTTTAAGAAAACTACATGTATTGCATGTGTAACGTATTGGTATTCTTAATTGTGTACTTCATCCTGCCATTGCAGGAACAGTAACAACGTAAACAGGAGGCTGAACGAATATTTTCTCTAAAGTCAGCTGAATCTACAGGTGACTACAGTGTACATATCAGGCCTGCTCCACGCGACAGAACCTTTGCAAATAGGGTCCAGCCCTTGGCTACGCACGGCTACGGGCCGATCTGAGCTGACACTCTAAAGGCCCGTTTCCACTATAGCGGATTCCGCGGCGGTTTGCGGCGAGCGGTGCGGTTTTCACAGGGCTTTGGATAATCCTTCGATGGTGTAACAATACAATGGCCTATTGATTATCCCAATGCCTGTGAAAACCGCTCCGCTCGCCGCAAGACGGGGCGGAATCAGCTATAGTGGAAACCGGCCTTAAAGAACATGAGTTGTGGTAGCAAGACGAAGAAGCGTCATTTGACGCAAGTAACTTAAATTTGGTGTTAATGGCGTTTTTGCCGGGTAATCAAATCAGATGCAACGCCCCCAGCCTCCCAAGACACCAAGTTATCGCTTCATGAGCCAGGGTCGGATCCGGGGGGCGTGGGGCCCCTATTTTTGGCAGAGCAATGATTGTTTAGCAAGAAAAATTCAATCACATAAAAATTCGAGTAGTTTGCTCTCAGATGCCAGGAAAATACATCTAAAAGCACTTATATTGTCAAATTTTTCCGGGGAGGGCCCCAACCCCCTCATTTGGGCTTCGCGCTTTCAGTGCTCCGTGGGGCTACGCCCCCCCCCCCTTCTGTCAACCCTGGATCCGACCCTGTGAGTCTTTGAACATCCAACAACAACACTGAGAACAACACAGTGGGCTATAACAGTACGAAAGCTAAACAACTGCATAACAAGTAGGCTATGCGGGTTGGTTTAGGTCGATACGAGGTCCAAATCTGGAATTGTGCAATCGACAACAATGTAAATGTGGAAGAGAATAAAAACATCACTGAACTGCACCAACGGTCAGAATAATCGGCAAGAGTACATGTATAAGCCGAAGCCGACAACTCATGTTTGAAACTTACGTGGAATGCCTTGTGCCAGTCTTTAATCTGTTTCCGAGTAAAATTCGTTTTATTTAGGAGATATTCCAAATCCTGATCCGATATCCGAGCGTTTTTGTTCCCCATTTTTATCCGATTGTTTCAGCAGTTATTGTTTTTAGCCGATACAACTAAACAACACTTCTCTCCCCGAAAGGTCCATCGAAACTTTTCCCGTTTGCCCGCCAACTCTGCACAGTCCCGCGGTTAATACTACACTGCCAGCGATTCGCTAATGCATAGATATAAAACAGTTGGTTTATGAGCCATTGAGAGATAGTTGCAGCCGATCATCTCCACGTGGACTTAGTAACTTCGCGAGCAAAATCAATTATGTTGTGATGCCCACCACATGCTCGTCGTTACGAGGGACTTGGGAGAACAGAGACATCACAATTAGTCTAGCGCTCCATAGAGGGCGGGCACGACCGCCATCTTGACGCTCGTTCATAACGATGGACGCCAATTTCCGCAAAAGATCGGAAAGGCCTTGGAGAGGATAATGGAGAGTGGCTTGATACGCGAGGTGTTCGCCGCTGTAAAACAAAATGATGTCATCGGATGCGTAAAAGGTACCGTCGAACATCCTGTATCAAAGATTAGGATGGGAACATTCTAATGTTTCTGATATTTCGGTGGTTTGGTCAAGCAGCGGAATGCGGATTCTCGCCACCAGAGGGCGTAAATGCGATATTGAAAACGGATGCGATGTGCAGTGTATTCCCGTGTGCCTGCAAAGCGAGTGGTCAGTTTTTCGCTTTGGTGCTTATAAAAAAGAAACCGAGAAGCAGAAACGAGAAACCAAGAGAGTGGGAGTTCATGAAACGTGGAATCGACTCGTAGGCTACATGTACGTACTTCTTGCTTTACAAACACCCGTTCGGCTTATCCGGCGTCACAACAAGGGGAAAGCTTTGGCCTTCCAACGAGGATGTCTCAACAACATTCTGACGTAGGTTAATGCATTGGAGCTCTGGCGAAGCCGACGTCCAGTGGATCATCGACAAGATGTTACAGCCAGGCTCCAGCGATGTCTGGGCGCGCTGGAGACGTTACAGGCACTCTTACGTCATGCATGTTGTAAGTAAAGCGGGATGAATGCATTGAAGAAGTTTGAAGAGCTGTCATCAGACTCGCGTAACGTCTGCTCGGAGCAATTATCGGGATCGTGGAGAATGTCTGGGACTCTTGAGCAGGAGAGGCGATGAGATGAGACGGACATGATACCAGCTAGATGGAAAATGAGAGACGGACCAAAAAATACTGACGAGAGCTAAATGTCATGTACACGACGTTCGTTGCTTATTCCACTAATAAATAATCATGATTAACATTATCTCAAAAAAATATCATTTACATATAAATGTATTCGAAGTATATACCGTAGAGTCGGTTCTATAACATCAATGCATTATATGCCGAAGTCCCGCCCCAGTTCATTACTATGTCAAAGCCCGGTTTCCCGCCTGCACTGATCAACCAATGGCGCACAGGAGAAGGCCTGGTCAGTTTCTTGCGAATAAGACATGAGGTGGTGGGATATCACTAGGCCTATGTTGACAGTCAAATACCGCCGTATACATGGTGAAATGGATCCCCATTCCATGAAACCACAATCCGTAATAGTGCCTAGTACTGACGGCCTATTCAAATCCCCGTCACGAATGTTAGTCTTGACCAACATGTGACCAGTACGTAATAAAATGGGCGTTGCTAATCTTGAATTTTGTATTGATGTTATAGAACCGACTCTACGGTATACATATCACATAAACAAGTATGTAGAAAATACATGTATAACAGGACAATAAATAACCACTTTAGCATCTCTGATACTTCGCTACCGGTATTAAAACACGCGCACACACGTTGATATCAAATGGACGGTGCACTTGAATTGTGCGCAGAAAGATCAAGTATTTTATCAACCTGCAAGCCGTTGACAACGAAAATGAAATACATTGTATAATGGACGGAAGAAAAAAAAACAAACTACTTTACGGTACGCCTACTTCCTCATTTACAAAATACATGTACATACAGCAAATTTTCTATCTTAATTAGACAAGTTCTTGGGTTTAACTCTAAGGGCGTATGTCTATTTGTTGGTAAATGGTGTGGTAGGTGTTTCATATTCATTTTATTGCCGAGCCAGGGCCCTGCCTGGAGTCAAACCAGTTCGACGTCGACTCTAATCCAGGCGATGGCCAAATAAAATATAGAACGGACGCCGAAATCCGCTGTGACATGTTTGACACATCAAAGGCACCGACTGGAAAAATATTTGTTAATGGACTCTCCTAGGACCAACTTGTTTCATTAAGCGTCCAGACAATAAACCCAACCTGCCATCGCTATCTGACCACCACAAACCCCTCCCTCCCTCAACGTGTTGGCTCTGGGTCCGAAACGCCACCCCCGGGATTTCTATGATTGAATTGCCAGACGGTCATCCGCCAGATGTTTTCTAAACGTACCGTTCGTCTGATACATCATAGAGTATGCCGAAGCGGCTTTCAAATCATGAGGGACAAATTTATCAACCCTTCTCTACGCAAATGGAAAAAGCATCCGAAACAAAAAATATGCGTTCGTTCAGTGTCAAGAGCGGCGCAGTGGAAACACCAAACCAGTGCACCTATAAAATATGCGTCTTTAATTCCAAAATAAATATCACTATATATGATGAAGCCAATTACTCCCAAGGGGATGAATTAAAACATGGCCATAGATCACAACAGTACAAGTCGCCTCGCCAACGGGTGAGGCTAGTGACACCTACTGCCGAAATGAAGAACTGAAAAACTGGCAAAGGAATGTGATTCCTTCTGCCAATCTTTCAGACTTTTCTCCTCAAAGATGCCTTCACCCCATAAAACACTTTGAGCGACCTACTAAAAGACAGTGTTTAGGAAATGAACGGGAGAGACGTATGTACATAAAGCAAATTGAAACAAGCCTAACGGCAGTGACGGTTCACTGGTGTCGGCCTTGGGGCATTGTGAATATCAGTTAGCGCCGCCGTCGATGGCCCGAGGAACCAGGCTTGCATAAAGCGGCATGCTATTGTAGGCCTACAGACTTCATTGTACAGACACGATCGATGTACACCGTATACATGTAGGCCTAGACCCCAGTACTCGCGAGTGCACACACTGATGAGGACAGACTGTTCAAATCGACGTATAGGCCTACATGTATTTGAAATATCCTAGTTATCACTAGTTAGGCAAGGAAACTGTTGAATGAGTTGAAGTAAACACAAAACACAAAAGAATGACTATAAGTGTGGTAACTCACCTGATGAAGGGTTTAGTAATGGTATCACACCGCGTTGAACTTCTCAAGTGATGAAAAGGATGGCGGCCACTTTTACTGACGTGATTCAATATGACCAATCAGAAGGCGTCCTCAAAAATAACCTCGAAAATTTGTCAACAAACCGTACAAAACCTCGAAGCTAGTGAAACAATTCAAATTTCTTTAATCGGGACAAACTTTGACCCTAAATGATTTGAATATGCATCAAAAGTCAATAGATTACGTGAGAGGAAAAGGGCGAAAAATCGGGGACAAAACTGAACAATGCAAAAAGTGTGATGATGTGGTGAGAATGCCCGAAGGTCAGCTCGCCAACAGAACGTCATTCTTTTATTCAATCTTCAATCAGTACTCCCCAAAACAGAACTTGTAGTCGTCGTCTTTGACAAGGACGTTTTATCAGACCGGTCACTCATTCCTGTACTCAACCTAACCTCCTCATCCACATCCATCCCCAGCGCTTCAGCGGCCGCCTGAGTGCTTTCCATTGCCGCCTTTTCTTCCTCTGTCAACTCAAACTGAGCCAACTCGGCCTTTTCTTTCTCCTCCATTTGGCGCAGAATCTCTTGATTTTTCTCGTCCTCAAGCATCTTTTTCAGTTCCTGCTCCTGTTGTAGACGAGCGCCAACCGCTCTGCAATCAGTCACATAGTTAAAGTTAGTACAGTGAAGAAAGATGGTCAGTAGCCAGGGTGGTATCTAGCTTTTCCGGGAGTTACATAGTGGGAATGACGGAGGAAGAACACTATTCCAATTTCATAAAGGTTCTGTATGAAAAACACGTTTTTGACAGTTTGGCAAAACGTATTTGCCAATTTCGTCATTACTGCATGAAAAACACATTCTTTGTCTTCCTTGGATAGGCAACAACCCTTCCACCCCAGGTCAGAATACGGCCTGGTGGCAAAAACGGATAAGAAAGATGGACCTACACCAAGGCCATTAGTAAAATATGGAGGACATGCTAATTTTCTCTTAAAGCGGGGTTCATTAGCACACGGATTTTGTCCGATTCAGGTCCGTAAAAAACCGATCAAATTGACTGTTGCGTTGTCGTATCCGGAAAACTAGGGGCAAACGGACTGGAAGCGTACCGGATCCGTGTACCAATGGCCTGTATCACAATGTTCAAGTTAAAGTACAGTTTTATGTTTAACTGTTGATGACAGAAAACAGCTCTTGTTGGCATCACGCAGTGAAACGGTTTCATTGTTATTGCAAACAGGTACATTTGTGTTTTAGATGGTTAATTTCAGACGAGCAAAAAGTGACGTGATGAGTGGATAAACAGACAAGTCACTAAGTATTAGAAAGGAAAACCACACGGCTGAAAATTAGAACAAAGAAGTTAGTAAAGATTAATCAGAAAATGATGAATATAGAGTGATTCAGATGAGTGAGAGAAATTCACACACGCACACACTTGATTAGGCCAGAGTGCGGTTAAGCTTCAGGAGGAGAGGAGAGAGTAGAGGGACATTTAGAGAGGGAAAGCATTATGTTGGTCAGTAAATGGTAAGGAGTTGCTAATAGAACGGTGAAGAGGTTATGTTCAACAGACAGAAAATACATGTATCACAAAAAAATGACACGTAAGGACAAAGAAATGAACAACAGTGGACCTCCCTTTGCAGACACCTCTACCAGGAGGACACCTCCCTAGTAGGGACACAAAATTCATTCTGACCTGTGTACTTGGGACACCTTTTAATTAAGGACAGAGTCGCCCAGCCCCAAATGTGTCTTTTCGGGAGGTTCCACTGTACATTGAATTTATAAACATTAATAAAATCCAGAATTATACATTTATTCAACGGACGGCACAAAAACCACTGATAAGCCCCTGATAACATTCTATGAAGCAGCAGGGAATGGGTCTCTAGAAGCAGGTACTACGTGCAAGCACTTTCCTTTCACTGATACACAGTCTCAAAGCACTTTTTATTGTCTTTACAAAACTAATGCAGCTGCACTAAAGTTGAGGGATCAAGGCTGTTTTTTCCGTAGCATTGAGAGCATCTAATCCTGGATGTGAGATGGTACGTCCGTGGTGATTAGGATCAGCAGGGGTGGGTTCTATTTTTTATTCCCTAAGCGAAGGCGGGGGCTGAGACTGAAAGAAATAGAACAAAAGCAGGTGAGGTGCGAAACAACAAAATATAAACACAAACAAATAAACAAATAAAATCTTTTAGGCTTCTGTTTTTTTATAAAGTGATTCACTGTGGATTTCAAGAATGGAAAGAAGAGAAATTATTACATAACCAGACTGTATTCTCAAATGTTGTTGTATGAAATGACGTCACGTGGAGCCTCAGGTGATATCATGTTTCTTTGGACCAGAAAAGCCCACATTTCCCTTGACAAAGCCAAGGAGTGTATTTAATAAATATGATTCAGAACTGCTTCAGGGGATATAATTTAGGATTAACCAATACCACCATCATTCACACTCACTGCACTTCAAAAGCAAATTCCAGTCATTTGATGTATTTACAAGTATTGAAGGTTGTTTCCTATGAATGAGTTCAATGGCTTAGAAGCAATTTGTGAAACTAAGCAGTTATTTTCTTTGAGGGGTTATCGATTTGATTCGATTATCTGCAAGGCTGCATCAGATTAATGCACTAAGAGGTAAGGGCAGGATAAGGGAGAAAGGGGAGGAGGGAAGGCTAAAGCCGGAACATTGGTTCAGGTGGACTGGAGGTCAGCTGGGAAACTGGCTGCCATGCAGTCAGAAGCGGAGGATTTGGGTTTGAAAGCTCAGCTGGGAATCCTCAGTTCATACAATGACAATATGATCAAATTTACTCGTACAATTGTGACCCGGCACAACAAAATGAGTCGGAATGCACACAGAAGAAGACCCAACATGTCCAAGGTGACACCAAAGGTTTGTTGATTTCAGAGGATTGTCTGCCCATTGTTTGACTTTGTCGATTTCTGTAATTGTTGTCTGGTTTCATCTTCGGTCTTCTTCTGTGCACATTCCAACTCATTTTGTTTTGCCGGGTCACAATTATGAAGTCCTGGGATGGGAATATAACAGATAATGGGTACAAGGTATTTTCTAGTTGTAATCAACAAGGGGAATAGGGACTGAAAGAGACATGGTGGAAAACTGGGCTGTTAAACCTGGGTAAAAAAGAAAATGTAGAATTATTCAACGCGGTTAAGAAATTAAAGTGCAAGGCATCACGATGTGCATCCATCAATTACCGGTATAAATAAATCACAAAGGTGCAGAAGCACAGCCACCGATAAAGTGATATACCCAAGTTCTGAACGAGACAAACATACCAACAATGATTTTTCATTATAATGATATTAATCCATTTGATGTTTTTGTATAGACATGTTTGATCATTGGTATGTTTTAATTTCAGAACAAGGTCATGTCACATTAAAATAAAGCTTCCATCAACACAACATCAGTTGGCCCACCTTCCAATATGAGGGTAGCCTGAAAAATGATGATAATCAATGATAGAACATCTCGGGTATCAAAGGTTGAAAAGTTCTGAAGAAATCTCACTTGTTGGACAGAAATCCTGTCCTGGGGCTTCCATTTAGCAGTAGAGAACATACGGGCCTTGATACCTTTCTTCAGAAGACCAACATGTAGGCCTAAGGTACTATGAACTGCCGTGAAGAGTTGCATTAACAAGAGAATAAAATGATAACCCTCCCAATGAATAGAACATTACCTTGCAATACTGGCAGCCAAATGTCGTATATTCTCCATCGTGAATATTGGGTGTTTCTCGGATCCAGCAGGAGACTCACTGTAACCAGAGAGAGCCTTACCAACTGAAACGAGAGCAAGCAATCATTCAAACGAGAGCAAAACTTATTGAAACAAGAGCAAATATTAATTGAAATGAGAGCAA
Source organism: Notospermus geniculatus (assembly GCA_002633025.1). Taxonomy (NCBI): domain Eukaryota; kingdom Metazoa; phylum Nemertea; class Pilidiophora; order Heteronemertea; family Lineidae; genus Notospermus; species Notospermus geniculatus. The sequence continues at coordinate 397,684 of NMRB01000379.1, read as the reverse complement.
AAATCACTGAAGTAGGAGCAAAAGTTACTGAGACGAGAGCAAATATCATTCAAACGAGAGCAAAAATCATTCAAACGAGAGCAAAAATCATTCATAAGAGAGCAAAATCATCCAAACAAGAGCAAAATCCTTTCACAAAAGATAGCAATAATCATTCAAACGAGAGCAGAATACATTGAAAGGAGGGCAAAAATGACTACCGGTAACTAGAGCAAAATTATTGAAATGAGAGCAATAATCATTCAAACTAGAGAAAAATTCATTGAAAGGAGGGCTCAAAACACTGAAACAAAGTTATTGAAACGAGAGCAAAGATCATTGAGACAAGGGTAAAAATCAATGACACGAGAGCAAAAATCACAAAACGAACAAAAGATCATTGAAATGAGAGCAGAAAATCAGTGGTGAAACAAGAGCAAGCAGTTTATTTCTTCCTTAGTAAAGTACTGAGTCGAGCACCAAATATGGCATGATTGGTCTGTAGACAATACTGGGTGAAGTATGTACCGGTACAGCAGGAGGGAACTGGAGTACCCATGGAAAACCAAAGAGAGTCGCGCGCTATGACACGAAAACCAGGTCCAATAGACCACTCACCAGTATTAATCATTGGTGCATTCATCATCATCATGTCGCGGGTGTACGCCACTTTCTCACCGACAGACTGTTTGATAACTGGAGAGATTTGCAGCAGGCTCATGTAACTTGTCATTTCTGAACACAGCTAAGGAATGCCCAACATCAAAATTACATCATAAATACCAAATAAAAAACCCTGACTATTTCCTCCCAAAGGATACGTGAAAGTTTTTGTATAGGCACAGCTTCTTCTGTTTCATCGAACTGCTGGACGAGACAATCGGCTTCATAGTACAGCCGCTTTCGCAGTTTGTCATTCGAGATGGAAAGAACATTGTCGAGAGCTTCTGAGAATTCTTTGTACGTCATTTGTCCCGGTTCGTAGGCAGGGTGAGTCAGCAGCTTGGCTTCGCACTGGAATGATTCAAATTCGAATGATGATGTTCGCAAAATGAGGTTTTAAATTCTCTCACGTGACTCGAGGAGTAAGAAACGTGTACTAAGTGTCATACTCACATCAAGGAATCGTGGCTCTCTGTACTTGAGTATAATGTACAGGATATACTCATGGACTAGCTCAGCAGAGACTTTGTTCTCAGAGAAGGACACAAAGCCCATATGGAGAGTTTCCAAATCATCTTCCTGCAAAACAAACAGATGAGAATGAATAACAATGTTTACATTATTATTGAAGTCTCTCGAGAAACCTTTCTGGGCAACTCAAGGATCACCTAATTCAGCACTCATTTGATCTTTCAGACTAGCTGAGAGCACCGTATATAGTGGTGACTCGTGCTACCCCTACACCACTTTTTTTGAGAGAAGAGGTCTTACCGTACAAAATGGGTAGACGACTGCGGCGAATGTTCTGAAGTCCTCGACGTCTCTCCACTGGACCTGCATGATGAAGTCCGAGATGAGGAGAATGTAGCGGAAGGTTGCCGCATCCAAGTTGCCCGTCAAAATGTTGGCGAAGACCTGGATGGTCTGAAATTTAAGAAAGAGGGTAAACAAGGTTGTAACATCTGCATGCTGCATCTGCCTGGCTTCTCTTACTGTAATAAAAGCTAGCCCATTGTAACATTACCATGGAAAGGTGTGGTGACCGTGCTTCAGGCAACATGTTGGGCCTCGTTGCACAAAATGTCATGTTGCCCTGCCTCGTGGATTCAAACTGCACACTGGCACCTCATGGGTTCCGAGTTTGATCCCCAGACACAACGAGAGAGTGTGCTCTTTGATGTTGCAGGTTCAAGCCAGGTAGGCCTACTCTGGTTTCCTCCTGCATAGATATACTCTCCAAATATTATCAGTAGAGCAAGTAATGCGGTATTTGGTACTGAGGCCTCGATTTGATGTTTAAATAGTACCCTACCCGATTTGTTGGGGCATACTCCAGCAGAGCTGTGATCAGGTCGTACGCTGTAAGATAAACTACGTCCTCCTTGAGGTACCTCTCCCTAAGAAATGCGTACAGGTTGTCCAAGATGCTGTGGTAGCCATCATCCTCAAGGCCGTATTCATCCTGCCATAACATGTAGGCGTAGAACTGTTCGGTCGTGGATAAGGTATGGGCCTGAAACGAGAGAGAACATTTCTAGTTTCTTATTCAATCCATGTTCTCAAAATTACTATCCGGCCAAGTTCAGGAGTGACTCTTAACAGATGTTGGGTACCGTAGTGGTATAGTGACCAGACTCCCAGACTGACAGTGAGGAGGTTGCAGGATCAAATAGCATGAGATTCAAGTGAAGATTCTTTGCCTGACCTCAAAGAACGTAGTCAGTGTCACATTGCAGCGGATCTTGGTTATCACATTTCTAACATGCATACTTTTGCTACAGAATTATTTAAAGTGATTTCGGCTGGAAATCCACTCTTTTTTAAAGCTGGTACAAAACTCACCACATTCAGTGGTCTGGGAATGACCCTTGACAGCAAAGTCCGTGTCGCATAATCGTCCCATATTCGGTTCAGGGGATATTTCTGCAAAAGAGAGACCCAATATACCGGTATAGGACCTCAAGTCAGCATCACAAACTTACAAACTGTATGGAATGATTTCCCAGAATTTCATAACAGCTAACCCCTCCTAAATCTGAATGCCCTGTTGAGAAAAATAAATAGGATACTCATCGTAATTCCCTTACCATGTGTGCCTCAATACCCATGCCAGGACTTTCCCTCAGGAAGGACGGAGTATCTGGCAGGGAGCCTCCTTCTCCGATACTCTCCAACTCCTTATCAGGGATGCCGTCGAGACCCTCGAACTGGCGATGTTTGCCCGTAGACTTTCTATCAGCTGTTGTGGGAGTCTGGAGGGTGGTCGCGGTGAAGGGTTTGAAGAATTGGCTGGAAGGATATCGAGGAACGGGTACGCCCTGTTATTCCAAAATTTACTTCTGTTTTTGAAAGTCAGTCTACTTTTATCTGAAGGCAATATCTGTGAAATGTATGTAGAGTGGGAGGAAACCAGACTACCCGGAGAAAACCTGTTATGTCAAAGAGAGAACATCCTCTCTATCATTATGAAGAGTGGGTATGTCTCCGATTCAAACCCACAACCTCAAAGGGGACAGGTCCCAATGTTTCCACTCTACCAATCTACCTAGATGCTCAGTGCTGACGCAAGTACATGTTTCTGTAGAACTGAGGGAACACGGAAATATTCTGCAAGAGGTCAACATATTGTGTACTTACTCCATCATTTGTTGGTTTATCTTGACCTTTGGTCGTGTAATCTTGATATGAGTACAGTTGTGAGGCATAGGGAACATTATTTCAGCACCACGGATTCTATGTGGACATATCACAGTCTAAAATGAAAACCACAGTCAATTTGGGGACACCATTCAAAGAAAGACAAGAATTTTTTGATGAAAAGACCAGCTGCTCTGTTTGCATGGTTTGACACCAGTAATGAAGAGCCTGTTTGATGAAAACAAGCCCAACTAACTCCACGAATTCAATTCTAAGAATGGGCTCGTCCCTGTGCACATCAGAGTTCCTTCAATCTGACAACTCTGGTACGAGGCAATCTCTGAGATCGAGATTCTCTCAGAGATCCCAATGTTTTGCCAAGAGGCAAACAGTGTCAGGCTTTATTATGCCATACCTTTTCGCCACAACTTGGGCAATACTTGGCATCTTTGAATTCATGGAAAGTCTTTCCCTGATTGGTTGACGAATACATCATGGCGGCGTACTTGCTGAAGACACGTTCTTGAGGGATGAACGGATCAGGCTGGGCCTCTTCTTCATCCACATCAAGGCCATCAGTCAGCAACGATTCTACCCAAAAAGATCAATGAAAAGTGATGGAAATTTATGGGTGTTTATCAGAAATGTGCATAAAATACAGAGCACCCTCGCTTTTACAAAGCTCGATTTTACGAACTCCCGGATATTACGAACCCAACGTCAGGCTTCCAGTTTCATGACATGTACGCAAATCCTCATTATTGTGAACTCCACGTTAGTACAAACTTAACCCTTGGACCCCAAAGGGTTCGTAATAGTGGGGGGGACTGTATAGGCCTACTGACTGCATACACACCTTTTGATTGTTCAGTTGATGCTGCCTTCCCATTTTTACCGGCCTTCTTTTTTTTCCTAAAAAAGTTATGTAGAGGACAGTTAGAAATATTGACCAGGACCACCTTAATCAAAATATGAGATCCGTTTCTTTTACATGTATATTGATACTTGGAAAAGTTATGAATCTCTCATTTCATGTACATGTATTAGCGAAGCCACCACTCCAAGTATTAAATCAGCAATATCACATTCATTGATCAGGCAGGTATGAAGAGCACTTTCCCACAACCTGGTGGTTTCCTCATTGAACATTAAGAGAAGCTAAATCAAATGCCCCAAGTAACAAACTCATACATACGCAGCCACAGCGGGCTTATTCTCTTCTAAGATCTGCAGCTGTTCCTCAAGCATTGTCTTGTGCTGTTTCAGCAGCCCAAGCTCGGTATTCAGTTCATCTATGGACCTCTTGAAGCGAGACTGCTTCACTTGAAGCTTGAAAGTGAAAAATTGTACACAAGTAAATTCTCCATGGCTTGCAGGTTGGTATGTGCCAGTACCGGTACATCATTTTCAATTTTGGTCCTCGGGTCACTTAGTACCACGCAGCGTCTTATACCTGCCGCACATGAGTGCAATTTTGTCTCCGACGTTGCCTCCATAGGAGATTTTTGTCTCGGCATCCTGTCACCGCACACGGTGCAGCAGCCGCCGCAGACGAGTGCAAATTTGTCTCCTGTAGATGCGGCGTGACCATGGTGACGTCATTCGTCACCGAAAAAACCGGGACGAATGGAAACATGTTTGACGTCATTAATATAACAATGTCATCATGACGTTATAAAATGACGTCACCACGTCTCTTGATTGGTCAGATGTTTTGCATCCGTCTCCGCCTCCAACCACCGCACACGATGACAACGTTGCCTTCATAGGAGATTTTTGTCTCCTCCGATCAAACATGTTTGATCTGCTTTGGAGGAAAAAAAATCCGTCTCCGCCTCCGTCTCCGACCACCGCACACGATGACATTTGCACGTAGGAGGCAAAAATCTCCATAGTTGGAGACAAAATTGCACTCGTGTGCGTCGGGTATTAGCACCGAAATAATTCCAAAGCACACCTACAGTACACCTACCTCTTGGTCCACTTTCTCAATCTCATCTTCCTGTCTCTCATATTCTTCCTGCGACTGACCATCTGGCATTCGTTTACTGAGCAATTCTTCCTTGTGCTTCTCAAGAAAATCATCAAATTCTGTAAAACAACGTAAGCTTCTTCATGTATTTGTGATAAACTATTATTTTGTCTTCCACCAGTGCCGTGACATTACGAAACCATCGAAAGAGGTCGTCAACAACATGCCATGGCACAATCCATCCCCAAAGGTTTATCAGGCACCACCAGCACAGCCACTCACCTTCAATGGTTGTGTTTTGCACCATAAGTAACTGTTCCTCCAGTTTATAAGCATTTTCTATATTACTAATCAGATGAGCTCGTCGTGTCGCGATCACCGGCTTCTTCTCTTTTTTCTTCTTCTTCGTTGGAATCACGTCTTCTGCTTTTACTACAAATGCTGAAAATGAAAACAATATTGATTTTGGTTGTGGTTTTGACACCAGGAGAGTGGCCCCGTCCCTTACATGCAGTTTCCCTCACATCGTAAATCTGTTTTCGCTCCGTGGAGTTCAAGGTTTGATTGCAAAGACCTCTTCCATTCATGTGTACATTTACAATGGAGTCTCTCTGTAAAGGCACCTTTCGGACTGCCTTCCTCCGTTGAGAGGCGTCCTCTCAATAAAGGGATCAAAATGAATGTGACAGATGAGATGTGACCAGGTGGGAATTGAACCGTACTCTCCTGGAAAGATACTAGTGCCATTAAGGGAGGTTTTACTGTACCGTACTTACCATCTTGGAGTTCATCGTAACCATCCTTGAACTTGTAGAGATACTTGATTTCATTTTTTGCATTGTTTAGATCTTCCTGGAAGAAGGAATACAGGTATTGAAGTTGTGAAGTTTGACAAGTCTGCTGGTGACCCACATGCAGTAGAATTTACCCCAGTTGACACAAGTACACTAGCCAGTTGCCACATTAGCAAGAACCGACACAACGAGAATTACCGGTACCGGTACACTGAACAAACCTTCAGGTCAGCAATATCAGCCTCAAGATTGTTCTGCAACAAATCAGCTCGGTCTCTCTCCTCATCCATCGTCCGTTCTTGACTGGAAAATATGAACATTGCATTCTTAGTGCTGTAAAATGTATAAAGAAGTCCTCTTTTAGGCCCAATCACAGGATATCTCATGAGTTCATACAACTCGGTATTCCCAGTCTCAAGATATCTCCTTGTTCCTTGCAGCCTAAACACCGGCAGCGTGCCAGGGATGACATCTGATGGCCTGTATGGTAACTAGGATGAAATGACCTGAATGGAGTTGATTAGGAAGGGCAAAAGACATCAGTACTTACTATTCTATCGTACTTTCAAGATTCTGCACATCCTCTTCCAAACCGTTGATGGTGCTGTTTAGATTGTCAATTTCATTTCTGAGGTTAGTGATGGTTTCAATCGCATCTTCATATTGGATATGTTTGTCATATAATCTGAAATGGCAGAGGAAATTGTACACACGATAATGCAATATGCCACAGTTAAAGGGGAACTCTCCTCAACCATATGCATTGATACATAGCAAGGCGAAGAATTAGGATACACATTTATATCACTTACTTCTGTTTTAGGACCTCAATCTGTTCCTCCATCTCTTCAGCCCTCTCGTCCCTCTTATCATAAACCCGCTTCACGAGAGTAAAATACGGTATCCTCTGAACAGGTGTCTTTTGTTTTGTTGAGAGTTTCATTCCCGTGTCTGTTGTTAGCTGGTCACTGTACACAGCCTCTGAAAAGTGTGGACATGATAATGAGGAGCTAGCTCACTCAGTGCCCGAATCATGATTTTAGTGGTGAAGTGGAAGCATCCTGCACCTGTCACCTCTCCCCTTTCAAAAAAAGTCAGCAACAAATTTAGAAAATCTTTATACTTTACTTGGCTACACTGACAAATAAATGGAAGCCAGAGCCGTAATTTTACGTGGTTTATTTACTTACCATATATTTCTTTTATCATCAATGATACTGTCTGTCTGAATATCCCCATATGGGGCAACATGTCTTCCAGAAGTTGGAATATGAGAATCATTCTTTCCTCCGTGGGTTTTGAGTCCGTGCCGCCTCTTTCGGTCATGATGGTTTCATACTTTGTTGCTGTAAGAGAAAGACAATTTTGTCATTGAGAAATTCAGCCTGTACTTCTAATGAAAAGAGTTTTGAACACTGAATCGAGCGCTGAGCACCAAATACAATATATATCAGCTATATGTGACCCGTCGCAGCAAAACTAGGCGCATGTCGCTCTTAGTTTTGCAGGTTGAGACCAAATGTTTGTCAGTTTCCATATTGTCTACTATTTATGAAATCTGAAACCATTTTCTTCCATTCTCTCCTGGTGTCATCTTAGTTCGTTGAGGCTCACCTTCTGAGCGACATGCGACTGGTTTTGCTGTGACTGGTCACATATAACATCATTCGGCAAATAAATGTACACCAGCAGGAGGAAACTGGAGATCCCAGAGAAAACTCTACTGTTCATACCAAGGATCAAATGAGATGGTTGACAAACTTCCCTAACAGCTGGTTCCTGCATACCAAACAGACTCAATGATGATATCGTTCTATGTAGGCCTACATATTTTGATGTCACAAAAAACCTGATCACCAGATCAGAGATTCAAGTAGCTAGGCCTACATGTACCAATAGGCCTATTCATGGTGTGTGTTTCTTACCCAAAGACTTGGCATCCATAATGCGTCTCTCATCATCAGCAGACATTCTGACAATCTGAAAAATATTCTAATCACATCAACAAAATTAAACTTACTTTACACAACACAAGAAAAACATTTTGTAATTGTGAGCGTTACAACTGTGTGAAATCTACAACGGCTATGGTATAGGCCCTACACAATATAATATTACACATGCATGATTGATGCACTACTGTATAGGCCCTAGTGTAGGCACGGTGGCTTTACACCATACCCTCTTACCTACTACTATAATATTATAGTAGTAGGTAAGAGCTTGGAGGAATTATAATTCCTCCAAGGTAAGAGGGTATGGTGTAAAGCCACCGTGGGGTTGTGTAGGGGCCTATAATCTTCACTGTGTGGCCCGTTAAATTCCCCTAATTCGGCCATTACTATCTGATAGCATTAATTTCAAATAGTATTTCGACATATTGTACTTATTCCAGCTGCAATCAACCTTGACTTGCACTAAAAACTGGAATTTGGAGGACAATTTTGATTCATGTCTCAAAACGGAAGTAGCTTTATTGGTCTTGCGGGCATGCGCAGTTCACAAAGCTTCCTTAGTTACAAGGATTCTTGGCGCGAAATTCAAAATTGCGCGGGAACAGTAGAGAACACGAAAGAGACTACATGTATTGTTTTCTTGGTTTACCACTACATGTATGTAGGCCTACTTGCCTACATAGGCCTACATTTAAGAGAATGGTTCGTGAAGATGGGTTCATGCAGGTAAAATACGGTACCGGTACCAGCCATGAGGCCAGATTCCTTTCGGGCTACTCCCTCGCAGGGCCGTCAGGCCTAGGCCTATTTAACTTTTTGGTCCAGGGGGGCAGGAGCCTCTCAGGGAGGCAGAAGACCTCTTTTTGCCGTTTTTTGCCCAAAATCCGCATGAAAATCACGTTTTTTGGTTGGTTCACGGGGGGGGGGGGCACTTGCCCCCTCGTCCCCTTTAAATACGGCCCTGCCTCGCCTGGAATTAGGGGGGCTGGATGACCAACCGCGCTTTCGGGCCCCTCTTTGACTTATCAAGGATCTGCTGGAGTCCTGTCGCTAGACAAGCCTGTATAGGTGTAGCCAATAGCCTAATGCACCCGGCTGGTGGCTGGTCACTTTGCCGCCGGATAGTTATCGCGGCGGGCTGGCCTCGTGTTTTCAACAACCGCTAGATGGCGATTATGACGCAAGTTCATTTCTTGCATGTATTTTCTGTTCACGACTAGGACACATGTGAAACCTTCCGATTTCTGATATAGGCCTAATTGTATATTTATGCAACGAATGCCTGGGGCCGCGTCAACGCATTTATACACCGCATTCATGAATTAGGCCACATCTGTCATCACTGAGACCAATTCACCGCCAGGGCCTGCAGCGTCTTGGGGACAGGAGGAGGGCGTTGTACATGTAATTGCAAATCTTCCCTTCGGCATTTTAGTGGGAAAACAACCTAGACCGACAGACCCCCTCCCCCAATTCGAAAACCCTTGCGATTCCACATGAACCCTCTCCTTCAGGGCGGATCCAGGATAAGGGGCCCTGTGCTACTAAACATTGAAATCTGCGGTGAATTTCATCAAAGATCTGCTCCAAATTCCAATATTTCACGGTCGATTTTACAAA
>NMRB01000379.1:357165-373475 GCA_002633025.1 Notospermus geniculatus | reverse complement strand
TGGGGCATCCAAAACCAGGGCGGGGTGAAATCACCCTACTACACCAGCCACAGTGAGAAAATCGAGGCATTTGTCTGCAGTCCATGAATGAAAAGGGTCTTGGTGATACCCCTTCCTCCAGGTATACCAGTAGTATACATGAAAGGGGAGCAGCGAGGTCCCTTGGCAGGACAGTGAGGAACTTTGGCTAAATAACTCCATGAATTTTAATTATGATCACTTGTTTCCGAAGGTGGGGGCATGGTGACTGGTGTAGAATTTCTCATCCCCTGATTTTCTGACACTCCCACGATGCTTAATCGCTGAAGGTTCGAATGGCATTAAATTGAACCTCAAGGTGAAAAAATACATGTTATTCTGCTCTATACACAAATGCCAGAAGAATTATGATTTTTAGTCACGAAAACACACACACGGGATGATTACCCAGAACATAATGTAAATTTCTATTGAAGAATGAGGATGAGGGTTTGAAAGATACATACTAACAAAATGACCAATTTGAAGGAAGTCATGCAGTTCCAAATACATGTATTTAAATCTGAAAATTCGATTCCCAGCTATTATCTTTCAAATACAAATGAATGGATGATGAGCTAACCACGACCACAAAATGTCATAAACGAAAGTTCTCAGTCTAGTTACAAGTACACCAGTAGTACATGTATTCTTAAAATATTCTACATTAACAGAAGTACCAAAACACCACACTACCACATTTCAGCTCTGCGTAAAAACACTGACAAAACACATAATACAGGACTTTTAACTTCCTCAGAAAACAATTTCTGAGCGTCAAGTACAATTTTTCTGAAGTAAATGAACTAGTCCTACTGTGAAGGCTTTAAGGTCCCTGGACCCAAATGCCATGGACTTTGTATTTCACTATCCAAGGAAATTATGATACAAGATGGTTGATGGATTATGGAATCTAAGGCCTGGTACTGGTGGTCTCACCACAAACACTATTTTATAATGTGGGTGCATGCCACACAAGGGTTAAAATGGTACAGAAAATGAACTAACATCAGGCCACAAAGTGTTCAAGCTCGTCAGATCACAGAGTTGACATGGTTGAGGTGATCACACAAAAGGCACCTCTCCTCATGAGAGGTTTCTTGCGGACTAGTTGGCTTTCTATGGGCAACTCTGACAGAGGACATGACAGAGGACACAAGTGGTGAATTGCCCATTGCGAGCCAACTAGCACAAGAAAATTCTTAAATTTGGAGACACGCCTTATAAGAATACCCTGTATAGTCATAACATAGAGATCAGGCAGATGTATTGCAAATGAGCTGAAGATGGAACCAATTCGGGTATAGGCTTAGTGAGTGGTTTTCAAAAATTACAAGAATTTTACCACTCAGATACATGTGGAACCTCCCTTAACGGACACCTCTGCCAGGAGGACACCTCTCTAATCAGGACACCAATGTTCAGTCCCAAACTGGTCATTTCTATTCATTTCAACCTCTATAATCAGGACACCTCACAATTAAGGACAGCATTTGTCAGTCCCAAAGGTGTCCTTAATAGAGAGGTTCCACTGTACATAGATATTCATCGGAAAGTACTCAACGAGAGCTTTCCAATTACCTACTGATCATCAGTATTATAAAGTATAATTGGAAAGCTGTCGTTGAGTCAGATGACATTCATTGGCAGTGAAAAGGATGGTTAAACTCTGCCATTTACTATTTAAGTAGGGAATTAACACACCGTCCAGGAGGCTTTCTCCGCATTCGAAAAGAGGAAAAAGAAGGCCCCGCAATGCAAAGGTTCTACATTGTACATACGTCGCCTTGCCATAGGAACCAATTCAGTCTCCACGGAAACGTGATCATGAAGTCGATGCGATTGCTTTATTTGGCTTCTCCACAACCAGCGCGATAGTAAATATCAAAGACGATGACATCACAGCTGACGATATATGCTCAACCCACATAAGTGCGTATTGACTACAACACCAGACTGGCACAATGCTCGCTGAGTAATATGCGTTGCGTATGTACATAGGTGTACATACGTTGTATATCGACAACTCAGCCAATAATCTGCATATGATTGTATAACGTCAGAATTGGGGTGAGGAAAAATCTCAAAAATTCTCGACGAAGCACGTCAAACGTAAGCCCTGTTTACACTACATAGAAATCCCCGGGCTTTTGGAGACCCGTGTCAAGCCTGGCTCTGAAAAATCCCCCGATGCGATGCGCGTCGACACTCCTAAAATCTTGCGACGTGATCTAAATTAAGCCCTCCAGAAACCCTGCCAATATTAGCCCGGGTCTAATAGACCCGTGCTTTTAACAGGTCTAAACAGAAAAAGCCCGGGCACGACGCGGGTTTTTATGTGGTGTAACCAGAGCTGTACTCTTTTCAGTTCTAGCAGTTTAGGCCCTACATACATTTGTAGCCAACGGTTCACATACACATGTACACTTCAGGATAATATTATAATAGGTTTGTTGTAGCGTCACAAATATTCCTATGCGTTTACTAGGGGCACAGGCAAACCATTGACATTTTGCCAAAAAATTAGGTCATGAATCAGAATTCCATCATCAGCGTACATAAAATGGGGCCATGGATAAAAACTTCTACCAGCGGATTAAAGTACAAGTCATGATGATTGTACTTTGTTTATAAATAGCCAGTCGACCAACATGTTGTGAAGCAGAAGAAATACCAAAGGCTCTCAAACATGCTGTGAGAAGGCGAGTTTCTCCAGTTTCCCCCTGCATGAGATAAAGTCACCACATTCTTGGTTTGTACATGTAGGTAGGCTTATATAACTCCTAGTCTGAATGTCATTATTTGACATTCATTTCTGCAACAATAAGTATCGAATGGGCCTACCGTACTTTTATTCAGACCTTCAGTTGGCTGGGTCATGGAGGTGTAATACTAGGTGAATGTTGCAGGGCCAACCAAAAAACGTGATTTTCATGCGGATTTTGGGCAAAAAATGGCAAAAAGAGGTCTTCTGCCCCCCTGGACCAAAAAGTTAAATACGGCCCTGTGTTGGCACAATATACTCGCTTTACACCTGTAAAGGAACTACATGTATAGCGTCTGCAAAGCAAATAGCGCCTGCACCTAAGATCAGTGACAAAGATAATCATGTACTTCATGTAGTGAATCATAGTTGTTCACAAACCAGTTTTGATAAATATGCTATTCTTTTTTTTCATATTTCATGTACAATGTATTTCTTTCACCAGCTGTGAGTCATACCCATCCGAATGATTGGCAGATTTTTGTTACGCCTGCACTTGTCACCCATTGAGTATTGACACACATCACTAGGCCTAACATACATGTACTTGTGTCCTGTCACCATGGGAGATTTATTCGACATTATGAGTCACAATGAAGGTTCCAGATATTCAAAACTGATAGCCTGCATTAGATGTATGCTTTGTGCCGTTGACTTGGTCACTCATGGCTCAGGCGATTAAGATCCACAAGTTCACCCTAACAATTTTGTTAAGTTTTTAAAGTTTGGGTTTATAGTCTGATATCAACAACAGTAGACATGGTAGGTGTCATCCGACTTTACACTAAACCCCAGTCTATCCTGAAACCTTTCAGTAGAACTCAGATGAGCTGCTCATTCAGCGCTACAATCCGAGCATTTCCAACCGGTACCAAAAATAGATAAGCGAGCGACTGGGTGGAGAGAGGCCAGTGAGGCGAAGAGACTTGCCCAAATCTCACACCCAGTGGGATTCGAACCCGGGACCCACTGATCACTAGACGTAGGCCCGAACCACTAGTGGCTCCTTGTTATTTCCTCTTACACATTTTTAAAAGATAACATTGTTTTGAGGCTACCAGTCAAAACAGGTAAATTTTGAGTCGCCCCAATCTTTTGTTTTATTCAGTGACGGCCAAAAAGCATATGGTACATGTAAAAGCTTGCAAAGGACTGGACAAGGGCATGAAGGGTGCTGCTAACGTTATAGAGGTATTTCAATTCCCTGATAAAGTAAGATACACTTGGAAATAAAATTACACCTATCAATAACGATAAAATAACTAATAAAAAATTTACATATTAGCATCAGTAACCTTTTATTTTAACAACCACCTAAAATCTCAAAAAACACAGGACTAAAATTTCACAAATTTCCATAGAAGATTCTAGTAATTCTATAAATTTTGCTCCCAAATCAATGGTTTGCCTTAGGAAGGACGATAACTATTTTCAGTTGATAGGCCTAAAAAGAAGTTCCAACACAGCTGCCTCCTGGTAAAAAGTTGGTCTTGTTAATGTTTGACGGATCATTTTTGATTAAATAGACAGACAAAATCAAGTCTTGCAATTTAAAGCTGATAGACTGGAAAGGCCAAAACTAAGCATGCATCGATTTGAAACTAAAATAAGTACTTGAAACCCAAACCCATGATTCTCCAGGTTAAAAAAGGAACCATTTCAAAACACACCGATGCCAAAAATCATTCAACATGAAAATATGGTAAAATAGAGCCTCCTACTCAAAAAGGCTAGATCTTTCAAGTTATTTTTATAGACTTGCCTTTTTGCCATACATGTAGATGGGATACCAGTATTTATTCACTTTTTTGACATCAGTGAATTTTGATACAGTCCCTGTGGAAGATAAAAGAAGCTGATGAGTGCAAGAACACAATATACACATTCACAAAGTCGGCAAATGAATGTGGACATATCAACACCATGAGAAATAATAAATACAGTGATTATGGCTACATTGGTGAGATTTAGATCTCTAATGATGAATACTGAACAGAAATAGATAATTTTATATGTTTTGAGAAGGAAAAGGACTCGAATAGTCCACTTTTTAAACAGAACAGCATAACTTACAATGTACTTGACAGGGATTTTGACAAGTACCAAGCAAATCTGCTGTTTGGGGTTCATACCGGTACCCGGTATTTCTGTGCGTAAACGTTTAGTCGGTTCAAGGGATTAAATTTTTCACACTTTATGCACATTATAAAAAGATAAACCCCTTATGGCAAAATTTGACATCTGTCATGTCTGGAAGAGTGCAGGACATGTAAGACTTCATGTGTACATGTACGTACATGTACCGTATCCATAAGGAAGCAAATTTCTCAATGTGTCCTGTAAGCCATTGTTTTGTACATGAAGATTTAGCTTATGCAAAATGAGACAAAATGAAATATTTTAAAGCATTATGAAGGAATGAGTTCCCTCAACACATAATGAAGTTTTGTACAGATGAAATGAAACTAATTTTCACATACACTTGTACCATACCAAATCACTGAGTACCGGTACCACATACACTGTACATGCACGCAAGTTCAATTCACATCAAGTTGCCACAGGGTGTCACGAAAAAAGAGTCCCTTATTTTATGTTATTTCTTTTGAAACGACAGTTACTTGCATGGATGGAGTCTTCGATGACGACTCTTCTTGTAACGACAAAACCATGGCATAACTCATGTAATTCCTGGCCAACTTAACTTGAACGAACAACCGGTTCAACCCACCCTAACATGACTCACGTTTATAGCACATTTGATGCATTCAAATAGTTACAGTACGCATGGTACGTAGCCTTGTCAGGGCGATATGGACCAGCAAAATATCTACAGATTGTTCAAAGGAAAGAGATCCCTACCCCCAACCCCACTGAACCATTTAGAAGATGGTAAATGCAGGCAAATTTGACACACCCTCCAATATTTTACCATCTGTCTACCAATAACATGTATAATTGGAAAGCTTCAAACAACACCGTACTCTTCTCTGGCATGAGAAAATCTGCATATTGAAATTGCAACGAGTAGAATTTTTAGAATCTATGAATCTTTACCAAGGACAATCTGCAATTCAAAATTTCAAGGCTTGATAAAAACTCATTTTATCTGGTGGTGCAATCCAACTTGCCATAATCAGTGTTCCTGACCTCTGTTCAACAGACGGGATGAATTTATAGGATTCACCTTGAAGTATTTACATTTGATAGGTGCAGCTTGATCATGGCAAGTATCCTCCTTGACAACGCAACCCTCCCCCCACTTGTCATACTTCTGCAAAAGCCCAACTGACGTAGTGAAGCCAAACTGACGTAGTGTGAACACCAGTTCGCCACACTTCTTTCAGAACAGCTGATTCGGTGATGACTAAGGCGTAACTGAAAGACGGCCATACCGGCCAGTACGGCCACTGGGGACATTCATTGGCAGATACCCAGCCAAAGGTAGATTACAAAATTTTTACAACATTCACCAATACCAGTATCTGGCAATGAAAAACTCGTCCCCTTTCCAAATCATGCATATTATTCCCTCAATTTTCAAGAAAAAAGGTCTTACCTACCTACCAAACTGCATCAAGTTGCGGCAACTCCCGAGATGTCACCACGGGTGCTATTTGACTGAAAAACAACTCCATACATCGAAAAAATGCAAGAATTCTACATCCAGATTCCTGTGAGATTAAGATGTGTCGTTTTAATCCCTGATGCAACATTTTTGTGGACATGATACACCCACAACATGAGATCAACTAACTCCCCACAAAACACCAACGTGTCGAACAGAGGCTAAAATTACGCAGTGCGGTAAAAACCATAACTCACGACTCGAATAAATACACACAACTACTTTTTCCTATATTATTTAATCCACCAAGCGCTCTTCTTACAGGGGTGGCCGAAATTTTACTAATCCATGCCACCGTTATAAAAGAAATTTACATCCGGCACGTGGACTTGCAGAATATTCGTGGTCACTCGAGTCACTGTTTGGCATATAGTAGTTGATGATTGTTTCCGCTTCACGCTGTCCTGTGAGCAATGCACCATGGGTACTTGAATAGAATGACGTGTGTGTGGCTTCGCCGGCGAAGAGGACTGTCGGCTGGAATGAGAGAATGACAGTGTCAAAGAGGGGCAAAAGAAAGAAAATATATCTCATTCACTGACTTTGTGGGCCTTGTTTTAGTTTCACTGGCAACAAACTTTGACCTTCGAGAGTTTTCAACTTTCTTCGCAAGTCTAAAATATATTATTGAACATAAAGTTGAGTGCCAAAATACGGCCAGTGTTTCCACCAGAGGGGGGAGGGGACAGGGGGGATATCCCCCTCAAAAAGTCAAAATTTGTGTTTTTGACCAAGAATTCTGTCAAATTTTCTCTTTACCCCCTCCCCCTCAAAAAAATTCCTGGCGGAAACACTGACTGGTCGGCACTGCTTGTTCTATAGACAACATTGGGATATACAGCAGGAGGAAACCAGAGTCAGGGTTTCCGCCAGAGGGTAAAATGGGTAAAATTCCGTACCCTAAAATTTTTCCAGGGTACGGATCCGTACCCTCAAAAATTTGATAAATTCACATATTTATCAGCAGTATTCATTGTTTTTCACCATTTAACATCATATTTCACGATGGAAAGTGATTTTATGCTTCAAAATACGCCTAAAATGGCACTAAACATCGTTTAAAACCAAAATAAACAAATAAAAATAAAAAATAAAAAATTTTCAAAAAAAATTTTTTTTTCAAAAAAAAATTTTTTTTTGGTCCGTACCCTTTTTTTTTTCTGGCGGAAACCCTGGTGGCCAGAGAAACCTTGTGCTGTCAAAAAGTTGCCCTGCCTATCACATGAAGAGCAGGGCCAGTCTGACCAGGGATCAAACCCAGAACCTCAGAGGTGACAGGCACCGATGTTTTCACTGCACCACTCTGACAACAACCCATGGCAACCAACTCTTATTATCCATTGTTATCATACATGTACTCTCTCCATAGGGAAATTTTTAATTTTTTTGCAAATCCCAGTGATATCCTGTCACGTGATCTGAGGCACCCATTGATTGGATAATTCATTATGCTCACCTTTCCGTCAATATTATTAGTGAGAGGTTCCTGAAGGTGTTCAATATGCTCCGTTGTCGCTCCAACTGGGATGTAGGAATAGGATCCCCGTGTGTACGGATGGCTATACCAGGCCGTTCTGGAAAGAAATGAAAGTAAACCCAGGCGTTAAAATTGAAATATTTTGGGAAAAATGTCGACATCTATCATGTCTATTTATAACTTACATTTTTCTGAAACAGAAAATGAGGTGAAATGATCCTGATATCTTCACTGACTTTCACGGCGCATGGCAACCAATAATATTGCTGAGTCTTTTTTAAAAATGTTGAAGGATTCCTATTTTTTTAAAGGTCTGATCTCCTTTTTTCCTAACAACAGCAAACAACCAAATTTAGTTCCATCTCCTGCCACCAGGTTTTGTCCAAGAACAGCTGAGGGCAATTTCGAGTGCCAGGTGAACTTTCCACTGAACTTGAGCATGTTGAGGGCAATCATGGATTAAAAGTCCATTTCCTTCTAACTGCGTCATGGTAATAGTGCACATAGTTCAAAATATACAGTGTAGGCTAAAGTCTGCATGGAACTGAAGGTCATGTGTACATAGGCCTCGGACTAATACTTGGTTGTTAGACAATATCCAAACAAATTTTCTCTGTCAAATTCTATAAGCCTATTGTACTAATAGGTAAATGATAATTACCGGTACGCCAAAAATGCAATCAAACACAAAATTCTGCCAAATTTTGAGCCAATTTCAGAACATGGATGCCATCGATTTTATATTTTTGTTCTAGGTCAATGTATTGCTAACTGGCAGTTGAACAAGTTCCATCTTAAACTTCACTTTAATAACAAGTTTTTCACTAAAATTGTTTGGCAAAAAATGCACTGTATACAAAAAATGTAATGTGCAATCTTGGTTTTCAGAATTTTAGGCCTATGTGTCATCCACAAAGAACATGCTCAGTCACATACCATTATTCCCCCATGATATAACATGAACAGATCTTGAGTTCTGAGATCTAAAATTTTCATATCAAACCTTCCATAATAGACCATGAAATGCAAGCTAGAATGAACTTGCACTGACCTCTCACCTGACATTCCACCCAATAATCAAGGATAATCACAGACCTGTCCTGACAAAGTTCATGCCCCTAAACTCAAAATATTATCATTTCTGACATAGATTTCAGCATAAAGGATTCAATTACTGGCCAGCTGACACCATCATGTGACAATACCATGCAGGGACTCGGTGTAACCTACATGTAGGCTATTCAAAGTACCCCCCTCCTTTGTTCCGAAGTATTGCAGCTTCTGAAAACTTGGCGAGAATTGGGTCACCAGAATGATAGTAAATAATACTGCAGTACCATACCATCAATCATAACATTTTTTCCCTTTTGATCACTTCTGACCCCATCTCAAAAGATACATGTACACCAGTACCTGAGCCCCCCCCCCCAACATGTTCATGTTTGCACCGTTGGTCGACTTGGTGTGTGCACTCAGATCTCTACTGCGACCAGGCAGGTCACAACTTGGCAGAATTTTGTGCTTTTTCGGCAAAGACGACCACACCAGTGTGAGTGGTATTTGATATGAACCATTACCTGATTACCAGAGACTACAAGCCAATGCACTCCCCCACCAATACCAGCCCCATTTTTTCTCCCCTTCTAACCTTACATGTATCATAGTTTAGTGTCAACCTCGATACACACTGCACGATGGATCTGAGTTTTTCCCAGGTTTGGTCGACAACACCCATAATTTCTAGCAAAATCATGAAAAATTTCTTTTTCTTTTACCCTGACCTATTTTTAGGCAAGGAACCGTCACATCAGCCAATCAGCAACAAGGACACAAGAAACGTGATGATTCTCAGCAGACCCAATTTTTCATAGGAAGTTCGTGCATAGAAACCCAAAGGGTTCCACTACTTCAATCAAACTTGACCACGTTGACCTAAAGGAAACTGTGTAGGGAGACGAACAGGGCTTTCCCTTAACAGCTCTGTGTAGCCTGAGATACCCTGCCTACATGCAATGTCCTGACATGACATGTTCATCACATGCTAGTTATATCGATCAGTGCCCCAGGGGATCTGTTGCTCAACAATAGCATTCTGATTTACTCCCAGGATATTTCAGGCAAGGTCAATGAGAGGTAACATTTATAACAAGACCAGAGTTCATCATTGGGTCTGAGGATGCATCTATTTTCTGCTCAGATCGTAGGCTAAGTTCGTCTATGGAATGCCAGCTATTTCATTTGGTATAACACACTCCAACAAAATATTTTAATGACAGGTTTTCTTTTAGGGATGTGGGCCACAACAAACTTGGCCTTTTATTGTTTACAGTTTGGTTTCCCCAAATTTCTTTTCAACCATCATGTTCACAGAAGTCATCAGGGCCCATATTCATAAACGACTTAAGTCTAAGTGTGACACTTATCCTTTGTTCAATACAAAAGATAAGTGTCACACTTAGACTTCGTTTTATGATGGGCCCTGGTCTCACGTTGGTATGTACGTTGTACACTGTTGATAATAATACATGTAATGACTTTCAGTGAAATTTTCGCCTCCTTTTTGCTGTCTTTTGCTAGGCATCCACTCTTTGCAACTTGCGTGGTTGCCATAGTAATGGTGAAGTGGACTTAGCAATACAGCACTTGAAACAAGTGCTGTATTGCTAAGTCCACTTTACCATTGCACTTGATCATGTTGATTGATGAGGTACCAGTTAAAGGAGTTCGACGTCCAAGTTGTAAACAAACCAGTTTGTTTACAAACAGTGGTCGGCAAACTAGTTTTATTCCTTCGTGAAGGTGGCAGCACCAGTAGCGCCCCGTGATCGTTAGACTGGTGCCCGGTCCAATGCAACTCACTCACGATATTCACGTCAGTGTACATATCACCGACAATAGGTGGCAGCACCGCAGGCGTCGCGTGGATAGAGAACCAGTGAGTGTTTACAACTAGGACATCCAGCTCCTTTAACATAAAATAGTGCATCATGAAAATTTTTTAACTCACATTTTTGGGGGAGAAAAGATCAACTTGCAGATGGACTACATGTGATAGGGTTAACTATATTACAGCAACATGTAGGCCTAGATAGAATTCATGTTGAAGCAGACAAAACAAATTTTTTTTGCACCGTTCAATATCCAGACAATGGCGGCCAGCACAGCTGATGTCTATTTTACACCCTAGTGTTGATCAGGCTGATATTGAGGCCACGGTGAATTGTATATGATCTGCATTACCACTCGAGGCACAAACAGGTCTCCCGACGACGCTAAATAAACCAGCCATGTTGGTCTAGACAACCAAAACATTGGCGAAGGGGAGGGCGATTCGGCGGGCTGTGGCTGCGGGGTCGTCAGCATTGAATATATTTTAATTGAAATGCAAAATCGGTCGCAAATTTTGGACAATTTTTATCAAATGCCCAGACATGCAGAGAAAATAGGTCGGTGGGATTGGCTCCATGAAGAATTGAAGTTTTGGAAATGAATTGGCACAAAATAAGAATGCTACAATGTAGAAAGACAGAGCATGTAACTGGGGCAGCGTACGTAGCAGCTGTATGGACTCCAAGGCTTTGTAATATATTATATTACATTGTACATCTCATAAGATTCACGAAATGATCGCAAAACACATTTCATACTGAAGTTTAGTTTTTATCTACAATGTATCATTCAATGACCTTTGAACATCCTCAGCCCAGACATGCCAGACAAAATTATCATGGTTGAGGAAACCGAGTTCATCAACCTGTTGAGTTGATCTTCAAGAGCCAAGATACCTGCAGCTGTTATTGGCTTGTTTGTTGCTATTTATAGCTCGCTCTATCATCCATATTGCTATAATTATTATTATTACATCTCGGTGATGAAGACCACTGCCTCTACATCATGGCCAATAAAAGATGGGCTTGTACCAATAAACACTGAATACATGTATAAGAGTTCCAAATCAATTTACCAACATGGTACTGGAGTACATCAGGGAATAACTGACGCACTGTACGTTTAGTCTACCAGCGGTACTGTAAATTATGGGTTAGGCCTAGCACTTACACTTTTTTATACACTACATACCAAAAATAAAAGGGTTCAGTTCAGGCCCGCTTTATGGTACATGTATGTTGGAGATCATTATGTACCAATTTTGCTGCGTTTACACAGGGGTATGTGTAAATTGCCGGGTCTGACCCTCTGTCCATTTTTGCGTCTACAGTACACCGATGAAAATCGGATCCGTGTTAGAAATTGCCGGGCTAATTTAACTCACTTTTGAAAGGCGGGTCAGACCCGCTGTGGATCCGGGTTATACTTTAGCCCGGCTCCGACCATAGGTGTGGACAGAGAAATGAGGGGATAAAACGTTTACTGAGCCCACCTACAGGTGTCAGTATGCTAGAATTGTATGGGTGGTGTATCTATAGCATAACCAGCATTGGATCGTAAGACGAATAAAAGGTGTGGACAGAAAAGTCACTGGATCCGGGTTAAATTTGAACCCGGCCGGGGCTGGAAAAGTTGCAGCTAATAGCCCCAGTGGAGTACTGCATTTCTATCTTTCCAACAGGGCTGAAACAAAAGAATTACTGACCCTGGTAAGTGTGGAAGACTAGAGGCCATCTCAGCAACCCAAAGTGGAGTGGACAACTGTATGATCTCAATCATCAGTGCCAAATATCTGAAGCCTTGCAGACCCAACTTTGCTAAATGCATAGTATCCCTGCCGAGCAACCATTCCAGCTAAAGTGCAACGTGATGAAAAAGTTCATGAATTCTCGCTTCCTTCCATTGCCAAGATTTGAAAAAACCATTTTACTTCTATGAGCAGTGTCTGAACATGGCAGGTAACAAGCCTGGTATCTCTGGAACCTGGGCAAGGTGAACCTAAGTGAACTATTTAGCTCAACAGGGTTGGCAACACACAGTGACGATTCCAAGAATTATTGTATTTTTTTTGGGAAATGAAAAAGCTGTGGCTTTAAAATGCATTTGAAGAATGATACCACGCAGATCTATGGCGATTTTTCTGAGCCCTGTGCCGTGGTAGTCATACCCTTGTTAGAGAAAATGGAACCTCTTTTAGCAGATCTGATCTGGAAACCAGGAGGATACGCCCTCCATCAATCACGGCCGCCAAAGTTGAGTTCCAAACTGGTCAATTCTATCAGATGACCACTGTTTTTTGACAGAATCAGTCAGTCCACTTCTCAAAGGTGTCTTTAGAGAGGTTTCACTCTATACTGCTTTCAGAGAACACAACACAACATGTGGAATTCTCCCAAAGGTTCCAGAGAGGGTAAACCAAGCACCACTCAATAACAAACACAAACCGATCAGATACAGTGGCTGTGAGTACCCTCATCAGTTCACATTCCTCTACAGGTTGCTGCATCCAGGCACCACCAGCCATCTGTCAATTACTCTCTACACATCAAGCCTGTTTTAGAACAATTGCATGTCTGGTAATTTTTATGCTAGGCTGAGACAATGAAGAAATAATCATTTCAGAAGTAAATTGCACAGAAGTGAATAGCTAGAAATGGGTTACCGGTAGTTTTTTTAAAATCAGTCTGCTGCTGAACGATGTCTGTGGGACTACCTGCCATACCCCTGTCTGTGTTATTATATCACACCAACTTATACTTACTTGATAACTTTCTTTGGGAGTGGAATGTCAGATCTTCTTAGGAACTTCTGCAGGACTTTCACACAGGTTTCTCCCACGAGTTCCTCACTCAGTGTCTCCATGTACTGGGCTTCCTGTCCACTGAGCCAGCCTAAACAGAGATCACATGTGCACAATGATGGCGCTTTGGTGATTACATTACCATGATTACAATGACATGAATGAACATCACTGGCACGTCTCGTGACAGGTTGCTAACACAGACATGACAGAAATTCATGTATCATTTCCCTGCATCAAGGAAGTAGCCCGACTGGATGATGCTATCTAACAGTACATCATTGCGTGACATGTCTGACCAACCAATACACCAATTTCACATCTTGCACGAGCTCGCAGAATCCCTAGTAGAATTTTCAACAGCCACTTCTGTTTTCAAACTCTCTCTCCGGCATGTCAGGAGTAGGGCAAAGTATATTTCCTAGGTCGAGGTTGAAAAACACGTGTTGGTTCCCGACACTGCCACCAGGGATCCATCCCCGGTGGCGGCACTGGGAACCAATGCACGCAATTCAACCTCGATCCAGGAAATTTTTGGCCGCACTCCTGGTAGTGAGGTTGAAAACGGAAGTGGCCATTGAAAATGCTACTAGGGGCGCTGCGATCGTGCAAGATGTGAAATCGGTGTACACTGTATTAGCCATGTTAGCAAGTTTTTGCACCCAATTTTCAGAGAACTTCATACTTACCAACCAACACTGTCTGCTGTATAACATCAAATGAGTGGATCTTACGCACCCAGGTCTCACTGATATCATGTCCACCTGAATTATTTTTATCCCAGAGAAGTTGAATTTTGCGCATGTTTGGTTCGACTATCGGGGTCTCGAACTCGAGAATCACTTTGTCTACAACACCGATGGCAAGTTTATTGATAGCGTCTATCTTTAATTCTGGTAGTATAGGGTTGAATAGTGTCCGCATTTTTTCTTTCAAGCAACCCAGAGAGATTGTCACAATAACATGCTCTGCATAAAACTTAGCACCGTTTTCACACTCGACGCACACGTCATCTCCATCGGTGTTCCAATAAATAGACCTCACCGGATGGTTCAGGAGAACACTCTCCGGTGGGATGAGTTCTTTGAGGACATCCAACACGGCCTCGAAGCCCGGTGGTATTGTGTAATGTATGCCAGGGAGTTCCTCGTAACTTCCGATCTCCTGCAGTGAGACTTCGTCCATGCTGTGGCAGCCACTGATACATGTTTCCAAATTCTTCCTATTCCAGAAAATCAACTCTCTGAATCGGCGATCTTTGCCATGGTATCGCGACAAAGTGGTCTCCATCTCTCGATCAAGGAACGCCCCGACGCTGTCATTCTCATAGGGTGTCGGCAAATCGTGCTGGAAGAATTCCTCTGTCTGCTGCATGAGCTTGCCATATTCCCAATCAACTTCTTTTACGATTTTGCTCGCGACACGCTCACCGGTTTCCGTGACGGTCATTATTTGTTGACAGAGATTTCCCTGGCGTTGTAGCTGTAGCAGATCATGCTCGTCTGCGATCTTGTAGATTGGGTTCTGCTCGATACCATGAATCCAATTTGCGCCAAGCTCCACCTTTCCATTTTTAGTGATGGCACAGGACTCATCTGCAAAGGGAAACACAGACACTGTCTTACATTCCTGTAGCTTAGATCATTTGTTCTCATTTTTCTTATTCATGGGGATATGGATGTTGGCCACAAGTCTTGTACATAGTGCAGGGTAGTAATGGCTAGTTCTTGTACACCGCACCGGTATTCTTCTCCGACTGGTGGATGGGGCCAGGGTGTGTGTGTGTAGGCGGCCGTCTATTATTGGTATCCCCTCATGGCGGCCGTGGTCCGTGCCTGCCTTTGAACTGTGGAACAGACAGCAGTGCCATGGGAGCCGTGCGGCACAGAGAGGCGCCAGTCTATTCGAAAATATTTATTCTAGAGCATACATAGACTCATAGATGGGGGGGGGNAGCAGCCCTACATCTATCTATCTTTTCCTGCAAACAGCAAACCTTTTCAATACCTTGAAGTTGACATGAATACTTGACATCCCTTGCTGAGCCAGATTTAGAACACAGTTATCTTGTAACATCAGAGCCGTACATTGGTTTCTAAAGCTGTTCCCATTCGGCATTTGTTTTAAACCATGTTGCTACTGGCAACCCTTCATCCACAGTAGACTGCCTAGCGATTACCTCCAGAGAGTAATCGATGTATCAGTCACACTATGAACACATGACAGCCAGCACAGGACTCGCTCGGCATTGGATGGAGATATTCTCATATATTGAACCGTCACATTGCCTATCTGCGCTCAAAACGGTGAAGGACGGGCTCGTTATGGTAGAGTTGGGAGGATACTCGGGGACTACATAATACACTTTTGGGTGGCGTACTGTGGAATTTCTCCTTTTTTCTTCAGTGGTGGGATAAGGGGTAGGGTAGGACCACTCAGTAAGCTGGGTTTCACTGTAAAAAGCACTACACGGGGCCACAACAGAATACCATCAATGTCATCTGAAGGGGGGGGCTTGCCCCCCCCTATAATTGCAGAGCAGTGTCTTTTAAATTGCCCTTATTTTCATTCAAGAGATACAACAGTCGAACAAAGATCTGTACACAGGAAGTGTTTTAGCTCTCAAATGCTTGGAAAACACATCACCTCCGGGCTTCTGGAACTTTTTTTTTCTGGGGACAGCCCCCCCAGATACTCCACTTTGGCCAGAGGCATCCAGATTGTGCCCCCCCCC
>NMRB01000379.1:232690-357132 GCA_002633025.1 Notospermus geniculatus | reverse complement strand
TGTGCCCCCCCCCCCCCCTATTAAATATTTTTTCTGGCGGAAACCCTGTCCCTCACAAAAAATGAGGAAAGAAGACACTCATTTTTTCTGCATAGGAAAGACAAAGAACAAGAAGCTCTCTGGAGTCTGGTTTTGTTGGCTGGGCTAGAATGACATGTACATGTATCACCAATTCAGATTTGACATTGTAAGTCAATCATCACCTGCAATCTGCTAACAACAAAATCAAGCTCCAACAGTCTTGACACCTTTTACTACAATAATACAATACAGGGCACCCGGTAACTACACGACAAAAACATGCTGGGATTTCTGGGTCTACCATACGGGTAGTACATGTAGATTAAAAGTTTAAATTGTCACTCACACTCACGCAGTGTTATAGACACACTACGGTACCCTCTATACAGTGGAACCTCTCCAACCCAACCCAAGGTCCCCAAGGACACCTTTGGGACTGACAAATGGTGTCCTTATTGAGGTGTCCTGAATACAGTAGGCCATAGGAAATGAATAGTAGAAATGACCAGATTGAGATTTCGGTTCCTAAGAGAGGTCACATGTCCACCTCCCACAAGGTGTCCGCGAAGAGAGATTCCACACACTGTACCGTATAAAGCACACTACAACACAAGAAATATCGAAATAGGCAACCAAACAAAGACAGTTGAGGACTAACATCAACCCAAGCTAGCCTATTAAAAAATTTTATACTTTAGCAAAAGTCATGTTCGAGCTGGGAAATGAAAATTTTGGTGCCAAGGCCTAGGAGGGCAGGTTAAAACTCTACAGCAAATGACCCTGCCTCGCCTTTGTCATCCATCCATCAATGACCTATTCCTGATAACTGCTACTGAGCAGCTGATCAGCTGAGAGAGGGAAGCCATGACCTCGACTTGACCTCTCAGCCATGTCAGCAGCGGTCCCAGACGAGACATCGACCGAGTTTGAGTGAGACGGGAAAAAACCCCAAAATATCCATCCAAAATCGAATCTATAACGCAGGATAATGACGATATGATACGAGGCATAATATCATGCCGGTGATATGAAAAAAGACGCAACATATGGAAGAAATCGGGAAGAAATCAGACTCTAAAATTCTAGTGCTTTGTCTGCAGTAGGCCTACGTTGCTAGCACAGCGGATAGAAATCAGGTCACTGAATACTCACCAACATTTTTGCTCCAAATTCGCCCTCCTGTGCGATTGGTAGCTTCCAATATCTTGAAATCATGAAATCCATGTCTCGTGAGGTAGTCGCAGGCGGCTAATCCAGCTATACCGGCTCCTATCACCAAAATTTTGGGTGAAACTTTAGATAGTTTCCCCTCTAAATCCTCCATCTCTGCCATAGCCGCCGCCTTGTATGGTTATGAAACGTAACGCTTTGGTAATGTCGCCTATAGCAATAGTAATGAGGTCAAGTGGTCGGGGTTCGATTTTGGAACAAAACTTACGCTAATCAGCACATAGTGATTGTAAAAACGAGTTTTTAATTACAAAAAAATCATAATGTATGGTTTTGTGACGGAGGATTAAAGTAATACAGCGAAACTTCAGATGGTGGCGTTTTTGTTTTTCACATCAGCGACGTAAATCGGTTTTTCTGTAGCAGACAGCTGAAATTTTCTCACTAAAAATCGTCGTTTGCTATTTTAACATTATTTCTTCTGAAAATATTCTACTTACACTACGTAGATTAATCAAATCTAACTTCAATTACGATTAATAATATCTCTAAATTGTTCTAATTCGGGCAGAAACGCGTCAGAGGCATCGATGTTCTCAACTTGACACTACCTACATTTGCTGCCATCTATCGGTTGTGTACAACACTAACCCCTTGCTGGCTGGCCGTGCCGAAGTCAAGGTGTAAAGTTTTTCAGTGTTTCCGTGTGTCAGTGTTCCCCCTATTGTTCTCGAAACACTGGCAGATAGATCGACACGTTTCTCTCTGTGTCCTCCATTGTCGAGTCGCGGCTTATTCCGTCAGACAATAGCAGGGGAACACTCGCAGATGGGGAACGCTCAAAAACGTTACAACGGCTATTGCCGATAAAGGGCGGGACAAACTAAACTAAATAAACTAAGCTAAGCCGATTGCAGATATGATAGGCCTATAATTAACCAACTTAGGGGGCCTACTAATATAGCCAGGCGAAACGATTCATCAAGTCGGTCCGACTCGTCGATTTTGTCATCAGCACAGGACAAGTTCCTTCAGTAGCCTGATGTAGGGCCTAGATGATGGTGATGAATAGTCATCAGACCTTGGTTGAAGTTCGAATTTCAGAAACCTGATGTATCGCTGCTCTTTTTTGACAGTGAATTAATTAACCCCCTCGGGATGAATCTTATTATTCGGAAGTTTTGGAAAAGCCCCCGAAACGCCAACGCGAACGCCAAAGTCATTTTTCGATGACACGAAAAAAGCACCGACGAAAAGGATCTACGTTCGCGTTGGCGTTTCGGGGGCTTTGCGAAAACTCCCTAATTGTTTTCCGTCTATTTCCAACCTCTGTGTGCTTTCCCAACCAAGATTTCAGGATTCGGCGTTACCATTGTCTATAAAATTGTCACCGACAGTGAAACAGTAAAAGAAATAACTAAGAAATGCGGGAGTGTGGATATTCGTTTTTCATATAAAATATCAAGCGAAGACTTTAAAAATACCACATAGAAAAAAATGTTAAGAAGAGTAACATGTTGATAGTTAAAATAACATTCAACTCGGACGACGGTGACATTACAATTAAAACTGGCGGAAGTAGATGGGCCAATACTCTTTTTTATTAGTTTTACCATGTTTACAGTGTCTCAGGACCTCCAAGCCAATCACAGCACTTCTTCCGAATTGGTATATTTCGACCAATAAACGCCGGGCTACCAGGGCGTTGCGTGTTTTCCCGAAGATTAGCCTCCAGAAGACTTTGTATCGAAAGTGGGCGGCTTTTTGTCGACGCGACGTGTCCCGGGCCGTGTCGATTCGCAGACGCGAGTCCATCTCCACCGTCTCTCTGCCCCAGGTCCGTCTCGAAGATCGCTCACAACTCACGATTGATATGTGCACTTTCGCCTTTTCTAAATCACCCGACCCTGTCCGAAGAACAAAATTTACTTGTAGGCCTATCCCTTGTCCCGACGAAGCGGGTCGTAACTCCCAAAACGCCTCGCGTCTGGCCCCGACGTTTTGGGCGTCGAAACGAAAGACCACCAGTCCAGGGTGAAACGACCGTTGGGTTAGTAAGCAGTTAATAGGCCTAGGTAACGAGTCAGAGGTTACTGAGTCGCCTTTTCTTCACCAGAAGACAATAAATGGCGCGGTTCTTTCGGTTAGTGGTGTATCTAAACTTGTTGGGTCGACACTCAAACGTCAAGAAAGATGAGTCGCAAAGACTACAAAAAGGGCCCTCTCAATCATCCTTTTTCCGTTGCGGGATTTTCGACTTCCCTTCCGTTGGTGTCGTCGCCATTTCCTCTTGCTCTGTTTTCTTCTCAGCCGCCACTTTCGTCTCCGTTTCGGCATCGGTTTCACTTTTTGATTCACCTTCATTCGTTTTCTCGTCTTCCGTTTTCTCTTCTTGTCCGTTTCCGTTGTCATCGTCATCGGTTTTGCTCATCATTTTATCGAGTGCGTTGACGTCAATGCCGATCTTATCCCCGATGGCCGTCACCTTAGCCTGAATCTTATCCTTTGCCTTCGTATAAAGATCGGCAATGTAATCCACAAGGACCGTAATAGTCATCGAAACAAGCGACAACCCAAAAAGAACAAGGAGAGAGGAGGCTAGGAAGAAGCGTTGATGTTCCGGTACGATGTCGCCGAACCCTATCGTACTCATTGAGATGAAAAGAAAGTAGAGCGCCTCGCCATAGGTCCAATTTTCCCATCGCGTATAGATGGCAGCACAACTGAACAGGTACAATGCGACGATGATCAACGCGACCGCGACGGGTAAGTTGAATTCGTCGTCGATTTCGTAGCCGTAGAGAAGTGTTTTGCCCTCTGTCTCCTCTGAGGTTTCTTTGATATCCGCTTGTGATTTCATGTCCAATTTCTTCTCCAGGAATTCGACAGCTTTGGTCTTCCGCATCCGGCTGAGTTGGCCTGTGTAGTAGAACCTAAAAGTAGAGAAGACGATGAAGGAAAAATACTCTAAAGTCACATGTCAAAGGTCGGTTCATGCATTGAAGCCAAGGTTCACTGGAGGGAGGAATTGGAATTAAGGTTGATTGGTTGGTGCATCGAAATCAACGTGAGGCCTTTCCCAACCGCATTCAGTAACTTAAAATGGCACGGCATGCGATATATTGCCGATATTTTGACTGTCGACGTAGAGGAAGCCACCTAGCGGCAGCAACACCAACTACAAAAAACATTGAAAATGTACGACACACACTACATCGGGTCAATTCGCCGTCATCGGGTCAATTCGCCGACAACTTAATTTCTCCCTGGTGTTGCAGAGTGACGCGCACGGCGATGGTGGCGCCGGCATGCCGTGCTCCTTTTATTCTATATAATCTTTAAGAGGAGACTGTAGCCATCGGCCGTGATTTGGGCAACATATCCAAAGGCACGAAACCTACAAGTCTCAACGAATTTACCGTTTAATCAGAGCGAACAGGGCTTTGATTCCTTTCGTCATCAAGCGACCGACGTCTGCCATGACGAGCAGACAAAGGGGGATTCCGATGATGGCGTAAACAACAGTAGCAGCCTTGCCTTCATCTGTAACCGGAGCTATGTGACCATAACCTGAAAGAGAAGAAGGCAATCGAAGTCAATGGGATAGATCACTTTTTAATCACTAGCAGCAAAAATTTTTGCAAGCAATCATCTTGGATCGTTGATAATAAGGGTGTCCAAACATTTCCAAGACCATTTCATGATGATTTAACATTTCTGGATTGGGACATCGTATGCCGAATTTTTGCCCAGTATCTCCCAGACCCTGCATTTCCTGACGATCAACTTCTGGTGAGGACAACGTTTTGTCGAAACTGTTGTCCTTACCAATTGTGGTGTACACTGTTATTGAGTAAATCACGGCACCAATGTAAGTCCACACGCGTTTGACTTCACCGTCTTCCGTCAAATCTCGTGCATGGGAGAAAAACACCTTCATATCCTCCTCGAATTTATCGAGTAAAACCCTTGTTTCCTCGCTCCAGTTTTTTGTTCTCAGCGCCTTTCTCATGTCCACCAGAAATTTCTCCCTGGTACTGTTCATAACAATGGCTTCGCGTGTCTCGGAGGGTCCTTCGATGGCCGAGAAAACCGCTCCACCGATTGCCGTATAGATCATCAGGAGAATGATCAAGCCAGCGTGCGATTTTAGCACCCGGTAGATGATCTTGCCAAACTTCTTTATCTTTTTTCCTAACGAAGGCTTCTTTCCGGTTTCCGATGCCATATCGTCTGTTGATTCTTTGGCAGGCTCTTGAACCTCGACCGTAACTGAGAAAGAAAATGAAAAGAAAGAGGCTCAACAATAAGACTTATGTCTGCAGGGGTGACGATGAAAACTCGTCAAAAGGAAAATGACTTTCCATATTTTTTAACCGTTTTCTGCATTCCATGATCAAGCAGAAGGTGTTGTGTCCGTAGCGATAGTTACGGCTGACCGATGGTCTGATACCTGTCCCATCGCCAGTTTGCTTAATAATTTCGACGCCCCCGGCCGCCATCTTGTGGTTTCTACGAAAATTCTGTGCTCGCGCACTTATCTGTTGGGCAAACCAACGCGTATGATTGGTCGCGGGAGATACGAATTTGGTCACCAGGCGTAACTGCGCAGGTGCATTTGCAAGAAATCCAAGATGGCGGTGGCCGTCGAAACGATGAATACGGATACTGTTATGAAAAGAGGGTTAACTTGATCGGTACAATGGTAGAATGCCGCTGAAATGCACAAGCAAAATTCGGAAGCCGAGCACCTCCTTCTAAATATTTGGTACAAGGCAAGCTTAGCGGTCACAGCAGATTCAATAGGATGCCAGAGACGTCAGGGATGAAAGATTGAAATAGGTGCTCATAAATCTCTTCCAACCACTACACAGTCAGCAACGGCAAAAATCCAGCAGATTAGCATAGACAAGAACGTCCAATTCAGATTAGCTAGCGAAATGTTCGGCAATGGGAAGTGAGCAGACCCCTTGAGACCAACATTGTCATCGTGCCAAACAACCGTTCAGACGGTTGTAACAAAGTCGAGATGGCAGTTGTCGGGATATTCAGCTGATAGCTTGTGTGACTGGAATAGAAATCGTTCGGATGGAAACCGCAGCCAGACAGGAACAATAGCCTATTGGCAATGTTATGATGCTTGAGCGGTCGAAAAAACATCCTTGTCACCTCAAGTCGCGGCCGATGGGGTACTTCGTCCATCGTCATCGCTGTTGTTGTTTAGTATCGCTTTTCAGTTCAGTTGGTATTATTATGGCGGCATTTTGGGCAGTGGATGGCTCGACAAAAATCGGATATCCATATGGTCTCAAGCCTCGCTGCAGAGAGAAAGCTGGTATAACGTCTGTACCAGAGTAGGGCCCACGGAATGACCGACGTAGATTCACCGAGACTGGGACTCCGATCATCCACGATGCTAGGACTGTCTCCAACTCAGGTCAACTGACTCGCACTGTGTCAGTTGCACACGCAGGGAAATCTCAGTGAGCTTCTCTGCGAGGATGTCTGAACTAACACCTATGTGTGCTGCCTCATCTCTGCCAGCGACACGGCGTACAGATACGATTTCAAATCTGCAAAACCAAGAATTTGTGTGGTGCTCCCCGGGGGTGCTGCCAAGAAGCGTGTATCATGTATGTTGGCTACCAAACAGCCGTCTTGGACGGTTGTCCTGCGGGAAGCAAATATCCTATAATTCACATCGTAATGTGTCCTTACCATGCTTGTGTTTCCTCAGGTATGCTTCCATAATCAATAAGAGTGAATGACGGTCATTCACAGGGAAAGGCATAGGCCTACGTACAGAGATTGTGCATGCTGTGCGAACGATCACACCATTATGATTGACTCGATAAGCCGTCCACCCCTGCATACGCTAGGTCCGTGGTTTAATGAGGTCGTTTGATTATCTCAGGTTAGGTATTGATTATGCGATTGTGCTCGATGGGACAAGCAAAACTGTACAGTCGAGACATAGGCCTATCCCAAGGGGCAGTTCCGTCAGGATAATGTGATCTCCTGTCGGAAGACATTTTAGGGTCGCACGGGAAGAAAAATCATTCGTCGTTATTTCAATCAAACTGGGCCCGGCCGTTCGAAAATACATGTACCCGTGGTTGTTTTTGACCTGGCGTTTTTGCTATTATGACCTCCTTTAATTAACGCAAATATAGATAGGCCTACGCCAAAAAGGAAAAAGTAGGTAACTTCACATTCGAATAAGGAAAAAGGAGACAGTAGCTAACTTCAAATTCGAACAAGGAAAAAGGAAAAAGTAGGTAACTTCACATGCGAATAAGGAAAAAGGAGCTAACTTTCAGAACCTCCTCTATGCCTGGTATGGGTACTTCCAGAATCGCTGTCCCGCGCTGCAGCAAGTCGTATTTCGAGCGCGTAAACTCACAACGGTTTTTCAATTAACGAATATTCGTTGTTATGTTGTTCAGCGTAACGGCATTTAATTGAATTACAGATGAGAAACGACTTCAGTGCGTCAACATTCCAAGTGTTTTATTACAATGAAAATGGCGACTCTTCATGATTGCATAGATTTTCAGTTTTGCTTGTAATTGATTCTTTTTAACTCCTAAGAACACAAACTCCGTTTGTTCAGTTAAACGGCAGTGTCCATAAACAAAGATTTTACTACTCAAATATATTAGTGTCAATTCCCTTGCGTAAAATCGCCGCTTTTGCAGGTAAAGCAGCGTGGGTGAGCACCCTGAAACCCGCCTCAGACACTCCGGATCGAGGCAAGTCCTATTTCCCTTGCACTACTATCGTAGGGAGCGGTGTGCCCGTAAATGGCCTAGGGGTAAAGTTATTCCTCACTTGGGATGGGGCCTTTTCCTTGCCTTTGCAAAGGCAAAAGGTACAAGGCACCACGGCTCTCGTCTGACGGACTCCGAGGACAGACTGAAGAGCCAGGGATGATTAATCCCATGTGCCCCAGACTGGATTCGAACCCGGGATTGCTGCATGTTCGGTTAGTGGTGTGCCCCAAAGGCGAGGAAAACAGTGGGCAAACTACTCCCCACCTCAGAAAAAAACAAGTAAAATAATGCTATGAACCATCATAACTGTTTGATCATACCTTTAACGGCATCTTTCGCCGGTGTGATTTCCTTGACTCTATCAACATGATCAATATCCAAGGGATGGACCGACGTCATTTGATCCACAAAGTTATTAAGCAACGAATTACATGGCAGTGTTCCGAGAGAAAAAACCGGTGCACGCTCGATGTTCCTCTGCTTTCGAACCTTGCTTAATTGCCTCTCTGTAAACTCTGTCGTCGTTCGCCTTCTGTGGTTCCCAAATATCCTTTGTGCATTGAGAGATCACAGTCATACGTCCCAGTCACACTTCGCGAGTTTGCTTGTTGCTAATTGCCTGTCGAGCGACCGAGGCGTAAATAAAAAAAGAAACCACTCACCTCGGCAAACGATTTCACAACTTGTTTCTCATTTCAATTAAATTCCAGTAGCGTGTTTTGAAAACTACTCGACGCAGTTTTACCGGGAGAAAACAAGTATAATTGCTGATTGCTACCTCAGGATACGAATTTTAACTGCTTACCAACATCATTGTTGTTCGGATTTACTGCACGACCAACAACTGCAATTTGACGTTTAAGAGTACTTTTGGTGCAGAATGCTGTAGAATTTATCGAGCACCGTCGATTTCACCACTTTTTGTCGACAAATAAATGAGATTATCCTGTCAGGATGCAATCTATGTCATTGCATGAATGAGAAACTTCATTGAAGTCCCAAACATTTTGATTTTGTGTCCATGCTCCAAAGTTTGATTCAGGTACATGCCACAAACATCTAGCAAAAGTTGACGCCATTGCCAAAGTCGGTACGTTAAAATCCACCGGCAAGTGTCACTGCAAGGAGAATTCATCTCAGCTACACGAACCAGCAGGTACACTCCAGAGTTTGAAGTGAGCAACACTAACAGTTAGCTCCACTTATAACGTATGATATACGGAGTTGAAGAGTCCATCTGTTGGGGCTTATGTCGTTCGGAAGGAGCAGTCAATCAAACTCGAGGAAAAAATCGGACTCTGGTTTAATGGCAATGGTAAATTGAAGGAGACTTTATATGAACGCCATATCGATCGAAGTCTTCGTGGATTTGCAGCTTCTCTTCGCTGTTTTCACCTTATACTCCTTTAGGCTACAACTTACATGTACACTTGCTTCAGTCACTGCACCATAATGTTTGGTACTGTTTACGCCAAGGCGGATGGTCACAGATCATGCATGAAAGAGTTGTGGCTATGGCGATTAAAACTCCAGAATAAAACATCTAATTGTTATCGAAAGAACATTTTCGACGTCGATATGACGTTGCCGAGGAAACAGTCATCAGTCTGAGGTCCACACAAATCAATACACATTTTCTTTTCATACGACACGTAATTTAAAATTGATGTCACCGAAAACAAAATTACCCACTACGATATCGAAAAATCCTCCAAAACTGAACCGACGGTTTCATGTTCAATTTCCAGTGAGGACCTGATGCTTTATGACCTAACTTTATCGTTCTAAAATTCAAATTGAAAACTCAGTGTACTCCGTGATCATGCCCTGTAGGCCCAGTCCAAAAAAACGACGAAGAGCCAACGATCAACGCCTCAAAAACCTGGACTTGACTATGGATATACTGCTGTACTTTGAAAGCAATGGATGTTTCGGTTGCCTGATCGTGCATGTTCCACCCACTGATCACAATCATTATCATAAAATGCATTACCTCGTTTTGTTATCAGCAATCGAGTAATGATGTAGCAAAAGGTGTGGACTAGAGTGGAGAAAATGAAACCACGCAACCAACACATCTATCTTATTTGTTCTTTTTTTACTTTATACAGTGATATTCTGCATTTCTTCACCTAATAGGTCATTCAGCAATATTCAGACTCAGACCACTCGTTATGATTACGTAAAGTTTGTGCAAATTTTACCAATGACCCGCAGATATTGCACGTCGGGTAAGCCTCGACAACCGCCTGTCGTCAAGTTCACGTAAGTTTTGATGGTTAGACGATTCCACGATCACTGTTTATACTCTCTACAATCATCAGATCAGCCGTGAAAGTGCAATTCTTTCTCTTATGGTTTAAAAATCATCAAGTACATGTTCATTCGTACGACGTAGGCCTATATATCGATGAATCTAACTGGTCATTTTTATGGGCGGTTAAACCCGCATTTTTAAGACGTTGGCAAAACAAGACGTTGAGACACTTTTCAAAGACATAGAGTTCAAAAATAAGACATTGAGTGGCACCTTTCAAAGACGTCCACACGTTTCAAAGACGTAGTTCAAAAATAAGACGTTGGGTGGCGCTTTAAAGACCTCGCAATTCAAAGACGCTCATACTGTTCAAAGACATAACGGTAGTACAAAAATAAGACATTGAGTGGCGCCTTTCAAAGACGTTCACACTTTTCAAAGACGTAGTTCAAAAATAAGACGTTTGTGGCGCTCATTACAACCTCAGTCTCGCGCAAGTCCATATAAAATTACATGTCTCCCGTGTTTTAAGGCCATGTAAATGAAATAGTTGGTTAACATCTTTCCAATCTCAATTATTGACGAGGGTGGGAGTGTTTTTTAAAAATGTTTTATTGAGTTTGAGGATGCAAGTTACCATGGTAACCATCTTGATGAGGCCGAAATTTGATTGGATGTTGGTGCGTGGTGATGTTCCATCATGCCTAGCACGAATGAAGATAAAAAGTGCGTGCTTGCCAAGAGAGCGGGCGTTGAGGACCCCTAGGTGCAGGGTGCAGAAAGGAAGGATCACTTACAAGAAGAAATGTAGACGGTGGCGCCCCCGCAGGAAGGAAGGGACCGCTAGGAAGTCCAAGCAGTTACTTTTCACAATAGATTCCAATTATCGGACGGAATATCTATTTTCGGACGGACGCATATTCTGAGCTTGTGTACACCACTGATCATGTTACACGAAAAAATTTTTTAAGTAGGTCAAAAAAAAAAAAATAGAATCTTAATTCTTTAATATCTCTACAACGGTAAGTCGTATGATTCTGGGACCCACTTCTTGGCATCCTTGACCCATGTATACCTTAAGTTTAGGTTTTGGTTAAGATCGGAGAGGGTCAAAGTTTTCGGATTTTGGATTTCGGATTTGGAATTTTTTAAAATGACGGGACATCACCACGCACCAACATCCAATCAAATTCGGCCTCATCACGATGGTTACCATGGTAACATGCATCCTCAAACTCAATAAAACATTTAAAAAAAACACTCCCACCCTCGTCAATAATTGAGAGTGGAAGGATGTTAACCAACTATTTCATTTACATGGCCTTAAAATACGACTTCTTTAAAAGGCGCCACCCAACGTCTTATTTTTGAACTACGTCTTTGAAACGTGTGAACGTCTTTGAAAGGTGCCACTCAATGTCTTATTTTTGAACTACCGTTATGTCCTTGAAAAGTATGAACGTCTTTGAAATGCGAGGTCTTTAAAGCGCCACCCAACGTCTTATTTTTGAACTACGTCTTTGAAACGTGTGAACGTCTTTGAAAGGTGCCACTCAATGTCTTATTTTTGAACTCTCTGTCTTTGAAAAGTGTCTCAACGTCTTGTTTTGCCAACGTCTTAAAAATGCGGGTTTAACCGCCCATACATTTTGATCAGTCGTCAAAATCTAGGCTTGCATTAGACATTTGGTTTACCTGCATCAATCCCACATGGTATTATTACCATCTTGCACGAGTGACGGTCTGGTGCACGCCTAGGATGACCGTTGATCTTCATCGTGATGGGCAATTCGCCTGAATCAGCCCATTAGTAAATAAAGTGGAAGAAAGATGCGAGTAGATTGGTCTCTTTATAGCCGATATTATGACTATCCATGTACACTTGGCATGAGGCAACACGTGAAGAGTGACTACAGCGAGAAAGTTCCATTCCCAGTGTTAACGCTACGTTCCCACTAGCGATGTAGAATGAAATGGTCCATGGACCATGTGCTCACCCCTTTGGACATGATAGTGTAACGACAGGGAGAGGTATGTTCATGGTCCATGGACCATTTCATTCGTCACGATTGGCCATTCGTAGCTGATCGTGGAATATTTGTTACCTTCTCTGAAATTTCACGTTTGGATATAGTGGAAACACTCGATACACTCGAACACTCGGTGCCGCATGCACCAACCAAGATTATCTTGAACTCAGGTTGAGTCACAGCTTTTCAATTGTTCAGGTTTGCCAGGGCATGATGTGACAATGGAAAAGTACTCATTCCGAGACTCAGGTTATTTCACTCGGTTGTTGCTCCCTGGGAAAAGGTGAATGACCTTGTTTTGAGATGATGGTGAGTACTGCCAAGGAAGACTAGGCTAATGGTGGAAATCAGCCAAGAGGTGGCAGATGGTAGCTCCACTTCAACTAATACTCAAAGGACAAACAAATCAACATAACTGATAGGCCGCAGACGAGAGGAACCGGAATAACGTTTGATTTACCGGCTTTTTATTTCCATGTGTACCCGTCTGTAGACACAGTATAGGCGATGACTAAATAAACAACGGAAGATTCGGAACCAGAATATTTGATGAGGGACTCGCAGCTGAACTATCATGGTACGAGCTCCTGAGACTACATGGAATTCTTAGCGGTGCTTCACGTCGGCTCATGAATATTTGACCGATAACGACCTAGATTTACATTCCATTCCAGTCCTATCAACTGACTTTCCATGGGATTGTACATTTGTGTAGAAAAAGTAACAGAAGATGCGCTAGCTAGATGTTACTAAAAGCCTTTCTTGTAATAGCCCAAAGGATTAACGATATCACTCATCAGTCATTGTCTATAAAAAGATAACAGAATTGAAAACTAGGCTGAAATGCATTGGACATTTTTTTCTTTACCCCCAGCTATGTCTTTCAGGGAACAAAAGAAACTGAATCAGACGAACAACATATTAACGGGCTGACTCACAATAAGAATATTTTTAACCGTCTAAATTACGGAAGAAAGGGTTTTTACACGTACGGCTCCACCCCCGCGCATGGATTAGGAACGACAGCAACATTGGGGCTGTTGCACTGTGATCTCGATTCATAGCTGAGAAAACGTTGGGCGGCGCTGTAGTCGCAACGATGACCTGAATTGTAGCTGATACAGAGACGTTGCGAAAGTAAGTGTTAGTAAGTTTTAATCTGCTGCTACACCTGATCGGTAGAATCGCTGCTGGCGAATAGTATTCGGCGAAGATGACGCCATGAGCAAGGATATATTTTTAGACCGCGTTGTCCGACATCCGGACGCCGGACAAACGCTGTATGAATGATATGGATTCCATTCCATGGATTCCGAGGCATTCGGTGTTTTCTGAGATGGCACGAGGTAGTTGAAACTGTTGCTCAAATTCGGCGCCATTGCGAATCGAAGTAGGCAAGTTCTGAAATAACATCTGCAGGAATGTGGTGGGGCAACTGATGGAATCGCACATTTTTGAAAAAAGAACGCATTATACATGTATAGGCCTAGGCTGAAAAAATCAAATGCCGACGAAACATTTTTAAACACAGAGCAACGAGGATACAGCGCTAGTACAATGTATTTTCTTGTTTTTTTAAGTAGGCCTAGGCCTGTAGCGTTGGTTGGCCTAGTGGATAAAAACATTTTGAACGCCTGAAGAAACTCACCCACACGAGATTCATCTGACATTATGATGTCATTTCTTCTTTCTTTATTGCTGCATTATCTCTATTTGTCAAGATGGCAAAGGCACGAAAGAAAAGCACGTACCCTGCGGGTTTGGATCGACTCTATAAACAACCACGCAACCGCTCACAGGCAGGAAATGATATCAAACATATCCTCCATCTTCATATGTACACAGTGAGGGTTTTTCTTGACATGAGACAAAACGCCCCAAGAGAAAATGAAAGCGTTTAGGCTACGTATACATGTACATGATATTGCACAGTAAACCGAAACGTTCTTACTGCAGTGCATCAGTTGATAAACTGCCCCTTTAACTTATAAGAACTAATCTCCTCTTGAGAGAAGACTGATAGTTTGTTGCTGATCGCTCTCGAGAGAGAATTGAAGACAATGATGCCTTTTGTCTGATATCTGCAGCATTCGTAGAGATACCACTTGAAGGGTTGCTCTCTGAGAGTATAGCGCGCGAACGCTTTCATGTTGAGAAGCATTCTTCAGTTTCTCTCAGTGCATTTCAAAGTAAGTAGTGTCCACTACGTTTTGTTGGCTCTCGAACAAAAACTATTGGACGGATTTCAAAGTTTGTGTTTTAACGAGGGCAAAAAACCTAATTCGTCCACCAAAATGATAAGTAAATGTATTACATGAACATGTAGGCTATTTGTGAAATTTTGTCGAAATCCGTCGAGTAAGTTTTGCTGCAAAGTACAAAACGTCGTTGGGAATTTACTTCTGAAATGATTGTATGAAGTAATGTACATTATATTGAAAACAGCTCGCTTTATTATCGGACCCCGCCAAGCCTTTTGGCAAAATATTATTTCAGAAAGGTGAGTGTATTTCCAATTTGAGAGAGATTTATTCCAAATTATACACCATCTCATACGATGCTTTGGAAAGAAGTCCCCATATTGGATAAGGGCGTGGGGTACATCGCTCCGAATCCGATCGGATAGGAGGCGTAGGCGGTCACCGCACCACAGCCTACGCGCAATGTTTTATGCTGAGTATTTTTACTCTTTTTTAAATTTCCAGAAACGGTAAGTCATGTCTCTTTCAATAACAAATACTCCTTATGCTCTGCGTCAGAGTTTTGGAGGATGGATATTTTTATCGTGCATTCATTTCCCGTGTAATAAGTTGAAAAAATAGGCAACTGGGTGCCGGGTGGTTGAAGAGTGCAGAAAGCCGGGACGAAAGAGACAGATCAAAATGTTTGAAAAAGTGCCATCGTTGAACAATAGTTACTATGACAGCCTTGAAGAACTTATTGAATAAACGCGAAAGAATGCCAACAGTCACTACCATATGGTAGATTTGGAAAAAGTTCTACCGGTACGAATACCGATGTTGGCGTCACTTTAGAACTTGGAATAGAAAAAGGAGTTAGCAGAGTTTTTTTTACCCCAGATCAGGTGTGAATGGCCCGTTTTTGTCATAGGGTCCACATTAGATGATCGCGCACCTTCCATAAACTACGGAATACTAAGGGCCAATAGGTACCACTCCTCCACAGTGTTCAGCTAGTTGGCCACCTTGATTTATAGACCCACTAAACACTGGCATGATTGGCGCCAAAAGTGGAGGATCATCAATAGACGGCGCTGTTTGACGAAGGATCCAATCATGAGCCATCATCACAGGTTTAACCGACGCCGCCGTAACACACTTCCTGATTGGAGAAGATACGTGTACAAAATGAACACTGTAGGCCTACATGTAAATGTATATTCATATTTGTGGAGATTCCCAGCGGGAGTCCCCGAATCGGACAGCTAACGCCGTCTATCAGTGATACTTTGAGGATCACATCAAGTGAAGCAGTTTTAGAGCGCGGGTATTAACGTAGTGGGTAGCGGTTTGAAACTGCGGGAGGAGTTTAGGTAGACACGGGGAAAATATACGCCGTCAAAGAGATCCGCCCTCTGTAATCACCTGAAGAAGGCATTCAACCGGTAATCGAACTTGGAACCTCAGGCGCCGGAGTTTCAAAGCCTCTATCTTTCCGAGCCTTTTCATCATCAAAGCATGGAGGAATAGGCCAGCTTTGTCGTTCAAAGTGAACGAGGGACAACAACAACAACAACAACTATATCCCTACCTTTAATTTCATCCTCTTTTTCGCTTTCTTCGACACACCCGTTGCTCTTCGTCGCACACAGACTGTGCACCTCCGCCATCGTTCGAAGTTCAACAACTGTTAATTCTAATAGATGAAGTAGTTCCCTATTGCATTATGATTCATCGGCATTCGGAGATGCGTTTGGGATAACTGTCTCATAATTCATAAAGCACTGTTCATTGCAGACACAAGGAAACAACAGATGAGTTGGAAAACTACGAAATGCCTGGCGTTTTTCTTTGCACTGTACAAGTTACCTGTATCCTCAAATAAATGTACATGCACATGTATAAGCGAACCCACCCAGGGTGTCATATCATTTTCAGTTGACAAGCAATGAAGTACATTTCACGGACAAGGATGGAGAAAGTCCATCCGTCTGACGTGTTACAATCACACCCATGTGGTCATGTACATTTCATTAATTTAAAAAGGAAGCTTTTAGTCGTTTAGTACATGGCATGAAATATACTGACATCTTGCATAATCCGGCCACTAATTGATGGATGTACATGTACATGTATATAAAATGTCATGAACTTAATCCTGGACCCTGTTTCACTGAATAATGCACAAAGTCAACCGTGTTGAAATTGACAATGCACAAAGTCAACCGTTTTGAAATTGATAACACGTGGAAAACAAAGGGTGAATTTCCCAACGGTATAGCGGAATAACTAATGAGCCAAATAGACAGGTGTCACGGATGGTTGGTGACTTATGACGCCGAATGCATGAAATACAGAACAATCAAAGCGGTATATATCCAACCGCGACACAACACGCTCAACTCCTATCGTCGGCGAATTTGAAACTGAGAAAGATCCAACGAAGTTACTCGAGTTCCACTGTCAGATAATGTACGTCCCACGCAGAGCCTGAGGCATCCGTTCTTTGCTAACGGAATGATCATTTCTGAGGGAAAGGGAGAGAGTGTGCGCGAAGAGTAGAAAAAGTCGGGGAATAATTGGTTTGGAATCGCATGATGGCCCTGCGTAAACGGCACCGTAATTGTTAATGATGCTCTCCACCATGAAAGCCCAATAACAGATGGAAGTTATCTGTGTCGCCAATCATGAGCATTGTGAAAGAATATTCTATCGGCCCGATAGATTACAAAGTGATTTAATAACTACAAACCTGTCTGCTGTACATTTATTTACACTGCGGAATCTGCGAACTGTAAATGCCATTCGCAATATCCGTTATGCAGATTTAATTGGAGTATCAACAACGTTATCACTGTGCCCTGAGATAGTACCAGGGCGGATCCCACTTCCGCACATTTCAACAGCTGTCGGAAAGAGAGAGAGGAGGAAAGGAAATGAAGATGCGATGCTGAAAGTAAACTTAAAATTCCCACAGATGAAGTGGGAATTTAAGTTGCATCAACTGCATTTGCATTTTCTGGAAGGTAAAGTCAACATTGTATAGTGACACCAACACCACAGTCATAGACTTTTGCATAGGCGGCAGATTTGTGCTAAGAGAAAAGCACAACGTGAGATGATTAAGGGAGATGTTTCCGGATGGCAATACTGGGAGCACCAGTTTGGTTCGCCTGGGTCTAAATGGGGACCCTAGCTCACTGCCTTAATAGGTGTCACTAGTGGTTAAAACTTATTGAAATGAAACTGACATCCCGGTCCTGATAAATTTCCTAGACAAAAGATGTCCATTGTATAGGACCGGCTTTCGGTGTGCTGCCCTCTATCGTTGCTAGGATCCCCATTCCACCTTACATGACAAGTATTTTCAGAAACGCTATGATCTTTTTGAAAAATTTGATCACAACTTTCCGCGTTTTTTCCATGTCATACGTTTTTTTTTGTTTTAGGACCAATACGTACGTCGCACGGTTCGACAACAAAACGCCAATGCTAAAAACCAACATGCAAGTAAGTTAACCATCCTGATGTGCCCATACGTGAGGTAAATCAGTTTAACATTTACTATCAAACGAAGGATGGTCTTTGAAAAGGACACATCTGATTAATGCGTGGGTTTTCGTCCCGGGGTTAAAACAAGTTGAATCTGAGTAGTTTGCTAATCGCCTATTCCCGATGTAAGGCCTTTCTCTATTTCAGACCGTTGCTAAGGTTACAAACACTTTGGGGAGGGTGTAGATTTTCATTGAGATTGGCTTAAATTGTATCAGACAATGTATCGGGTCACCATTGACAACAACTCCAGTTAAAGTTAATCCTGGTTGGTGTATATGACGTATTCCTAAAATGAAAAGTGGGCTCGATTATTTAACACTGCATTTGGCGTTGATTTTAAAATATTACGGAGGTTTAGAAATCAAACGATAAAGCATAAACTTTACGACAACGTTATTTTTCATACCACATTAACCAGATTTTATATAGAATTTTCGGTACAAAAATAACGTTGTCGTTAACGTTTACGTTTACCGTTTGATTTCTAAACCTCCCGAGTGAGTTGCGTGCCAAATACGGCATTTTAGCTCTATAGACAACACTCGGCGAATTTAATGTATTTTAGGAGGAAACCGGGCTGCTTGGCGAAAGTCAGAGAGAGTCCCCCTCTCTGTCACATGAGTACCCACTCCGAAATGGGATCGAACCCAGAGAGGTGATGCGCCGACGTTTCCAT
This sequence comes from Notospermus geniculatus, assembly GCA_002633025.1. Classification (NCBI taxonomy): domain Eukaryota; kingdom Metazoa; phylum Nemertea; class Pilidiophora; order Heteronemertea; family Lineidae; genus Notospermus; species Notospermus geniculatus. The sequence goes on along the minus strand of NMRB01000379.1, from coordinate 338,470 downwards.
TGCGCCAGACTGATTTAGCCTTGGCACCATCTCCTCGATTTACCAGCCAAAGAGAATTCAAACCCGACTTTATTGTTATAACAGAGCCAACAGAACTACAGCGCCACCACTCATTCTACCGTTGCTTTGAGGAACTAAATGCATTGCCGAGGCGAGTTTGATGAAAACGAATGACGCGCCATCTGAAGGCATCTTACTGAACTTATTCTATTGCAGTGGAGTATCTTATTGAGCGATTCTACATGTTGAAACGGGTTGTCATTCAACCTATTATCATGTCTTGAGAATTGTAGTTATGGTACTCAAAACGTCGGTGGCGATATCATTGTCAATTGAACTCCAAAAAACAGGAGAAAGAGTGTCTGGAGAGCCATATGACAACGGAAGGGAAATAACATATGGCGATCTGTAGAACTACTGCGAGTAATGCGTTTGGTATATCCGATAATCTATAGGTCGATTGGTCTGTATTTCCGAAGGCCCCTACATCAGTTAGGTAGGAGAAAGTAAGAAGACACAAGTAGGCCTTCCGGTAATCGAAGTGATTTGATTCTGGTATGGGCTTCTGGATGCTACAGGATTGCAGGATCTCTTCCCACGTAAGATGATATTACATGTAGAGAGGTTATAACCTTCAGCTACCGGTCGTAACACATACTTGCACATGTTGCTTTGGTAAATGAACCTTTGCATGCAGCGGGGATACATGTGGGTAGACTTACCTGTGTATGCAGTGGCCAAGAAACAGTAGAATCGGCATCAAAATAAAACCTGTTGATAGAAGCGAAAGCTAAAACTGACACAACATCACAGATGAAGGCCAGGTCGGAGTCACTATTCGCTGATATAGGTGTAGGCCTATGCACTAGTGCTGCCTCACGATATGGTGACTTAGTTGGCTTGTAAGTCCTCAGAGGTGGGCAAAATGTGGTTGCTTATCACAAACCTGTGACACGCCGATGATATTAGCAACGAAAATGCGAAAAATTCTTGACGGCAATATTCATCATGGACGACACCAACTGGCGGAAGTGAACGAAATTGTTGCTGAATAAGGGAGTAATGCCTCGAGCACCGAATGAGAAGAACGCTTTAGACCTAGTTCTCAAAGCACATTCATCTCCGCGACTTTTGGTAGGCCTACCTGCGATCAGCATGGAAAAGATTAGGAAGCAGCCAACTACATGTAGTTGCCGACCTCCAGGTCCCGCGAAGCCTTTGTAGATGAGGTCTCCAGGCCAAAAGCAAAACCGAAACCAAGCTCACAGCTGAGAAGATCGCACTAAAGATTTCCGCATGTGTTTACCAGCAATTGATTGATCGCCACCAATCGAAGTCGTTCAAAATGTAATCACCGTTACCTGCGCTGGCTAAGCATAGATAGATTTTCAATGTGAATCAACAGCTACTACGTACTGAGCTTATCGATTCCGTGGTTTTCAAATTCCATACCGGTAGATACTACAGTTTCTTGATGGGCAAATCATCTGCGTTGGCCAGAAAAAACACGACTCGATGAGGTCAGTTCCTGTTATAGCGCGTGGTTTGTTTTTACTTGCGAACGGTCTGTGGCAGAGACAGGGGCCCTGAATTAAGAAGTTACCCTGTTGAAGTGAAATCTCTTTGGAGACTTCAGTGACAAAGATTCAATGATGATGAACTCCGTCTCTACTCGCCATGGGACCCTTTCGGCACAATTCAACGACATCAACGAAACTCCTATCTTTCGTCATCAACAATCCGGTTTTTATCGCTTCACCTTCGGAGTACCGGTACATGTAGGCTCCATGAGTGAAGCTAGTCGGAAGGCAAAGTGACCGCCGGCCTTGATATTTCGAGATGATCTTTCGTCTTGATCATGCAGTGTCGCCTTCTCGCACCCAGAGTCTTCAAAACCGCTCCCCTTCTCACACTTGGTTCAGGGATTGGTATTGAGGGAGGGGTGCGACGTAAATGACCTGAGATTCCCTGGCCAGTGTCGAACGTGATCAATGGTTTTGGGTATCTTAACCGCAACGACTCGTGAAAAAATGGGGTGTCGATCTTGTCAATTCAAAATGGTGGGAGACCCACAGGAGGTTGGCTCAACCGAGGATGGCCCCTACGGTATATAAATAGGACAAGGACATCACGTTTTTTTCGACTTCTCACTTCAAGCCCAGATTTTCACAAAAAAACATCAATATTTTCACAAAAACCTACCTTCACCATAGTCTCCACATTGTATACTGTACATATCCACCGAAAATAATCCCAAAAAGTTCCTTTGAATAATTAAAACAGGCCGTTAATTAACATTGCGTCGGTTTGAGACACTGGTTGGCAATCGCCATGTTGAAATTCCAAAGGCGATGGAAGACGGATTCTGATTGGCTGGATATCGCCTTTGGAATTTCAACATGGCGATTGCCAACCAGTGTCTCAAACCGACGCAATGTTAATTAACGGCCTGTTTTAATTATTCAAAGGAACTTTTTGGGATTATTTTCGGTGGATATGTACAGTATACAATGTGGAGACTACGGTGAAGGTAGGTTTTTGTGAAAATATTGATGTTTTTTTGTGAAAATCTGGGCTTGAAGTGAGAAGTCGAAAAAAACGTGATGTCCTTGTCCTATTTATATACCGTAGGGGTCATCCTCGGTTGAGCTAACCTCCTGTGGGGAGACCTGGTTGCACTCATTCCCTAAACAGTGACAAGAGCATGGGCATACAAGCTACATGTAGCCTCAATCCTCGAAATATTGATATTTGGCCTACACCAACATGCCGTCGATGCGTTAACAGATATTAGTCTGTCAGATCATTCCTTACTACAGAACATGCTTAGAAACACGTATACTTACACAGCTATCCCGTACCAGCATGCACAGCAGCGAAAATGCAGCACCTACACATCCAAGTCTTTCCCTCAGACGGTTGGATCGAAGGCAGACGGTAGACTGATGACGTCACACGTTTTGGCACCGTTCGTCCCGCCATCGATTGAAGAACTCTGCAATTATTTTACTCTCTGTGAATGTTCATCACATGAAGATTTATATCGATGTTTACAAAATATCACACTGCAGTCTAAGTGTTTGTGCCAAATGTGTACATTCGGTGTACATTCACTGTTCATACAAGCCTTTCTCAGCCAGCTGCATATACATGTGTACCATGTATTGTACTTGAAGAAGGAGCAGCCATATCCAATAAGAATAATATTCGGTTTCATCCAGTGTGTCAATTATTTTCTCTAAAGGACAGAGCCACATGATGTACATGCACCTACATGTACATGTACATACGTGTACAGGCACTTCTTGGACGGTATCCCATATCACTGGACAACACCGAAAAAGGTTTTCCTATGCTCATCCGGTGAAGATATTGTAGATACACATGTATTTTTTGCGTTTTGAGCATCCGAAAAAATCGTCGTCTGATATCCATGTATTTGCCATTTTTGATTATTTAAAACCAGAGATACAATGTATTAGTGTCAGTTACAGCCGGCACGATATTTTTAGAAAGTGTCATAAATGGTAAATACGGAAATATCGTCGACTTTGTAAAGTCGTTTCAGACTTAAATTATCATCATTTGAGAGATACACTATGATATCTCCTCGAGTGCTAACTTCAGCATTGAGTGTGTAATGTCATGTCGTCCTCTTTACCAGCGTCCAAGGAATTTATTGGTCTGGATTTGATTCTTCAGAGTGAGTAACCCAAAAAAGATGGATTTTCCTGTCGCCCAGACGCCGACGACGTTCACATCTGAGAAGGTCACGGATTGGAGCACGTTCTACAAAACAGTCCTAGCACTGTCTGATATCATAAACAGGTACCTTCTTGGAGCAGTCGTTATTTTCGGCATTTTTGGAAATGTTCTTTCCATTGTAGTCTTCATTCGCGTTGGGAGACGAGATTGCACGACCACGACGTATCTCCTCCCACTCGCTGTTGCAGACTTCGGATCCCTTCTCTACGGTTTATGGTCCTGGGTCCGCACAGTGGTATTAACACATTTTCGGACGGCTATTACTACATGGATGATTTGTTTTCAGTTGAAGCTACGGTGGCCTGTAAGATGATACGTTACTTCAACAGAACTCTGACGTGTATATCGTCGTACATCATCGTTGCCTATACGTTAGAACGTTGCATTGGCGTCTGGTTCCCTTTGAAAGTTAGAATTCTGGTAACAACGTACAGGCGTCGCTGCATCATTATATTCATTTTCATCTCCATGTTAAGTCTCAACGTGCCAGTGCTCTTCTACTACGAAGTTTTCAGCTGGACAGAATCAGAAGACCCCGTGTGTTTTTTCTTTGACCCAAAGATGGCCGCATATGAAATGTTTGCCATAGTCGAGATTTTTGACGTGCTTCTTCCCTACAGCATCCCTTGGGGAATAATATTCGTCGCAAGTTTCCTTATTATATTTCGGGTGTGGAGATCACGAGGTGAAATCTCGTCCACAGGAAAGAACAGAGCTGAGGTACAAGGTTTGTTGAGCCTTCTCCTGGTCGCCTTACTATACCTGGTGACGACGTTACCTTATTCTGTCATCTGGGGTCTGAGTAGCAATATCACATATCTACACGTTGAATACTTTTTCCTTATCACGGCTCAAGATTTTAAAGCCTTTTTGAACCTAGGACTGACTGCCACATCTATTTCCTTCGCGAATCATAGTTTTAATTTCGTTATTTACGCCTGCACACTGAAAGTGTTCAAAGGCGAACTGAAAAAGATGTTCATGTGCAGAAAGACGTTATTTAAAAAGCGATACATTGGCTGAAATGTACACCCGTCCGGTTCATCATTTCGTTCATTTACATCAACGACAGTCTCCTCGGCGGATGTTGTCCGAAGTCTCGTACCCATTCACGATCGGGGAATGGCAGGGTTGCTTAAGGGGTGGGCCTACAGTATGTATCATTAGGCCCACCGGTTCCCAGGTGTGGTTCAGGCTTTGGCCAGCAGATGGCTTTATTGATTCCTTACTGGATTTACCGAACGATATGAACAAGGGTCCGTATTCCAGAAGCCTCCTTAACTCTAAGGTACACTTTATGCTTTTGTATTCTGTCCTGCAAACAATAGCTAAAGGTAAACCTTAGAGTTAAGGAGGATTCTAGAATACGGCCCAAAAATTTGATACTCATGTGGCAGGGCTGAGGCTTTTGAGGCAAGCATTGATAAGCCTGGCTACACAAAATACAATCCACAACGTTGATTACTTCAAGAAAGAGGATTTTGAAAGACGGCGGGGATGGCTGGTCTCGCTGATGCCAGGAATGTACATGTAACTTGGGTATACTGCCGATATGTTCCTAAAAATACAGAAGTTTGTCGGGGCCATGCTGTGTCCGACAATAGGTATCACTGTGGGGCATCCGACAAGCGAGTGTGCAGGACACGAGTGCTATATGATTGGTGCGATGGGCGTGTAGAGGAGGCCACATTTCAATGCCACTTATATTGAAGATCTCTAGGCCAGCCAATCAGATTAAGGATAACATTTGTTACATACCCGAATGAAACATAATGTTTCCCGAAATGTGATTGGCTGTCGAAGTGACTCTGGAACTTATCGACGAAATTAATGATGTGTTTTATAGATACAGGTTTCATACAGGTTAGATATCGTTCCCGTTTGACACATCGGGTGATTTTAAAACATCACTCTTAGAGGACTGATAAGTCATAACTATTCATCAAAATGTCCAACGACGATCAGAATGTTTTTGATATCTCTTCGTAGATTTATATTTATTAGATGTCATAATTTTGAGTTGGACTTAAAAGTTGTGGTCGTTTTGAAGTTCCCACAATATGATACATTGAATTCCTGATGATCCGTACCTAGTCACTTTCATGTTTTCCGTGATTCTTCTCATGTATCGAGGAAAGAAAGTCATAGGTCCAGGATCCTGTTGTGGTGCATACCCTTCAAAGAGGTCCCCAGAGGCGCCACGCTTTTTCAGAACGTCGCGTGTTTGCTTTGAAGAAACCACTTGGCGCTGACACACTTGCTGCAACGAAAAAACGCTGACAGCAGATTTGCGCGGTCAGTCAAACACCATGACCAACATACACAACTAACAGAGCGTGCACCATACCCAACTGTACTGTATTCCCTGCAATAAGTGCGAATTCGGTTTCCCGCCGCGGCCACTTATTGCAGGGAATACAGTAATTGAGTTTGGAGCACGCTCTCTATTTCCTTTCGCCCAAGCGGACACAAGAGGATAAATAAATAAATAACGCCACACCGACGAGAACAATGAAACAGTGACCAGTACTCTTAGAGGCCTAACTGTTAATCTTTTCAGAAGTTCCGAAATCATCCACACACAGTTTGATTTAGGAGTGTCTCACATAAAGGAGCACGATACGCGATCTCTTACCGGTATTTTGACTGCCGAACTAGAGGCAGCCACCTAGCGGCAGCAATACGCACTACAAAAAACCATTACAAAATGTACGTAGTACATCGGGTCCAGTCGCCGACACGTAGTTAATAGTCCCTGGCTGTCGAGAAAAAGTGGCAATACCGAGCTCCTTTAAGCTACGTCACGGCAAGTCAATGCATCTCCTTGTTACACCTGGACAACCGTCTCAACTCATCCTTAAATGTTTTAAGTGTGCATGCATATATGACGAAATTAAAACTATGGTCTGCAAACGAAATTGACGTCGACATCAATCCGAGATCGAAGAAAGCTTTGTAATCGTTTTCAGTGTTCAAGAAAAAATATCGGACCTGAAGATAGACGATGTTGCTGCTCAGACCCCAGATGATGGAATACGGTAAAGTCGTGATCAGGTACAGAAGAGCTACGAGAAGGAGACTGAACAAACCTTGGACCTCAGCTCTGTTTTTTCCTAAGGACGAGATTTCCCCACGTGACCTCCAAACGCGAAGGATAATGAGGGTACTTGCTACAAATATTATCCCCCAAGGAATGCTATAGGGAAGATAAGAACGTCCAAAATCTCGACCAAGAAATATATTTCGTATGTACCCATGTTTGGACCGTAGAAAAAACACACGGGGGCCTTCGAATCGGCCCAAGTATGGATCTCGTAGTAACGAAGAATTGGCGCATTTAGACTGAAGATGGAGACAAAAACTAGTGAAATGATGAAGCGACGCCTAGCCGTTGTAACCAGAACTCTGACTTTCAAAGGGAACCAGACACCAATGCAGCGTTCTAACGTGTATGCAACAATGATGTATGACGATACACAGGTCAGCGATTTATAAAAATAACGTATCATCTTACAAGCCACCGTCGCTTGAATTGAAAAGTGGTCTTCCAGGTAATAGTAGCCGTTCCAGTGGTTGTCCAGGCCAGTGCGGATCCAGGACCATAAACCGTAGAGTAGTGACCCAAGGTCTGCGACAGCGAGGGGGAGGAGGTATGTCGTGGTTCTACGGTCCTTTCCTCCCACCCGGCTGAAGACAACAATGGTAAGGAAGTTACCAACGATACCGAAAATAACAATTGCACCGAGAAGGTACTTGTTTACAACATCTGATAATGCTTGCATTACTTCGTAGAAGACGCTCGCTTCTGCCCGTGCCACCACTGGCGAGAACGTAGTCGTCGCTGGAACAGTACTTGCCGCTGATTGAAGTGCCATCTCTACTGGTCGGCTTAACCCCAATTTGATCTGTATGATATGAAGTCAGGTGAAGGATGTCCCTGAATGTACATGTAGTGTATATATCTCTCAAATTCGAAACGATAATGGCTGCTTTTGGCAATCTTGGCTGGGTTGTTCAAAACACCGTTTAATGTTATCTCTAACATGGCTTTAACTGCAATGGGCTAACTGATGAAGATAACGCCAAAATAGCATAAACGTCATTTTAGTGACAAATACTGTTTCGAACAACCAGGCCCTGTGCGCTACCAAGTCACGTTCTCAGCCTTCCCCTATCTAATGAGAACGCCAGCGATTCGCATTTCGCGATGTACCCTGACGAACTAAAACGGCTGGTCAGTCGTCATTGCATCGTCAACTATATAAAACATTTCCGGTATAGGCCTATTCTACATGCACACTCATCACCAATATAGCTGACAGAATGTCCTTGTGAAGTGCTAAATAAAATTCATCTCGATAATAAACGTATATTTTTAGCAATGAAATGCAAAACAGATATACTGTTGGGATTGGGGTGTGGCATGCATGCTTGTTGGCGTGTATCAAACTTAAATTTTGCCGAACGGGCTCAAACTGTCAGCAAACGGAGTGGACGTAGTGGCAACTTTTTACAGTCTTTTTACGAACTTCATGGACGGGAAGGGAGCTCCAGAACATCGAGGCATTATTTTGCCAAGGGTTACGCGTTCCAGCCCGTTTTACGATTTTTTAGGACGGGGCAGGACGTTTTCAGAACTACTTCAGTGTGACAGGCCCTTAAACTACCAGTCAGACCTCAGCGCGAAGCTTTGAGAAGTATTCCCCGTTTCAGTGTTGTTGATCGACATAAAAAACCAACATCGCTAGTGCCACAGCATGTTATTACCGCTAGTAATTAATTTCTTCTCTTGGGTCTGCAGCATACTGTGGAACCAACAGGGTACAACACCAATGCAATTCTTTCCTTCACAGCATTACGTCGAACGATACAGAACTGTACTTTGTAATATCAATATGAACAGAGGTTCGACAAGGTGGCTTTCTTCACCCGTACATTTCCATTTTGAAGAAGTCATTTTCATTTTTATCAACAGGAAATTCAGTCTCCGAATTGGCTACCGCAAGTCAATTTCTTCTGGGTCTGCAGCATGTTGTGAACCAACAATACACAAAGTCGCTGTAGTTCTTTCCTCCATACATGTAGCATTACGTCGAATTAGACTTTTGCTAGGGATCGAGGAGTACACTTATCGAGCGCTGATATTTTGGCTTTGTATGACGAGCAACTGGATGAGCGTTAAGGAGAGTCGTTCTTGTTTATCAAGCTAGCTCGCCATGCAGGCTTCAAATTGAACTTTGCACAACGAGCTGGCGAATAAGAACATTGCTTCCGCTTCCCCAGGAATATGCAGACTGGGGAACACCTGATCGCCGTGGTGTCGAATTTTCATACTATCAAGCCGCATTTCTACTGCCGCTGGTAGTGGCACTTGATTTCCCAGATCGCCTGGTGGCGACGTGTCATATTCCAGAACAGCCCGTAGAGAATCCGCAAAGGATGTATGTACAGTACCTTCCCCTATGTCACGACCTTCGACGTCGTTCACCAGAATCCGAATTCGCCATTTTTGTGTCCAGCCATGACATAACATAAACCTTTTTCAGCCACTTACAGCTTCACATTGCAATGACATCGGAGAATCCGTTTCAACTCAACTTTAAATATTTTCAACGTGCATGCATATATAACAAAATTGAAACTATGATTTGCAAACGAAATTGACGTGGCCGTTAGTCCGAGATCGACAAAGGCTTTATAATCGTATGTATTGGCCAAGAAAAAATACTGAACGTTTAGATAGGCGATGTTGCTGCTCAGACCCCAGATGACAGAATATGGTAAAGTGGTGATCAGGTACAGAAGAGCTACGAGAAGGAGACTGAACAAACCTTGGACCTCAGCTCTGTTTTTCCCTGAGGACGAGATTTCCCCACGTGACCTCCAAACGCGAAAGATAATGAGGGTACTTGCTACAAATATTATCCCCCAAGGAATGCTGTAGGGAAGAAGAACGTCCAAAATCTCAACCAAGAAATATATTTCGTATGTACCCATATTTGGACCATAGAAAAAACACACGGGGGCTTTCGAATCGGCCCATGTATGAACTTCGTAGTAACGGAGAATCGGAACGTTCAGACTGAGCATGGAAACCAAGATTAGTATAACGATGAAGCGACGCCGAGCCGTTGTAACCAGAATTCTGACTTTCAAAGGGAACCAGACGCCAATGCAGCGTTCTAACGTATAGGCAACAATGATGTACGACGATACGCAGGTCAGCGATTTATAGAAGAAACGTATCATCTTACAAGCCACCGTCGCTTGAATTGAAAAGTGGTCTTCCAGGTAATAGTAGCCGTTCCAGTGGTTGTCCAGGCCTGTGCGGATCCAGGACCATAAACCGTAGAGTAGTGACCCAAGGTCTGCGACAGCGAGGGGGAGGAGGTATGTCGTGGTTCTACGGTCCTTTCCTCCCACCCGGCTGAAGACCACAATGGTAAGAAAGTTGCCAAAGATGCCGAAAATAACAATTGCACCGAGAACGTACCTGTTTACAACATCAGATAATGCTTGCATTACTTCGTAGAAGACGCTCGCTTCTGCCCGTTCCACTTCTGGTGAGAACGTCGTCGGCGCTGGAACGACCATTTCCGCTGATTGAAATGCCATCTTTACTGTACAGTCTTGTTGCAGTGTGAAATCCACATGTGATATGCTGATGTGAACTCAGGAGAAAGATGTCCCTGAATGTATATCTCTCAAATTTGAAATAATAATGACAGTTCTTGGCAGATCTTCGTACTACGAGAAAGGAAATGACAAGAAATATTTTCGCAGTCGGGGTAATACAGTTTGGAACCTGCCCTCTGGTGAAGGAATGATACGGGCCTTTTGACGACTGTAACGATTCTGTAACCGCGTACTTCGTCGTCGCAAGTGTAACAAAAACGCCAGTGATTTGCATTATGCTGTGAACAGCAGCTCGTTCACGTCCGAGTGTCGGTAGCTTTGAACATTTCTGTCCTCTTCTATATTTGACATGCACATGTAATTCTATACTTATCACCGATATAGCTGATAAATCGTACTTCCGGAGTGTCGAATAAAAACGACCTTGGTTATGTATTTTTAGCATTTATGCGAAAGAAACACACTGTGGATAGGCGCACAATAGCGCTTCTTACATGGAGTCGGTTCGAGGCCAGTTCAACTACTTTTCGTACCATGAAAAAGGAAGGATAGTATCGGGTCGCATGGCTTTTTCACGGTAAAAAAAGCAAGTGAACTGCCTCGAACCGGATCGAATCTACTCCGTGTAAAAGGACTATAGTATTCCTATGCATTGAAAGTGTTGCATAAAATTCGTAGAAACGAGGTACCACGCATAAGGCCTCTTTACCTGTTGCGGGGTCGAGGAAACCTACCTCCACCCTCCTCGGGCGGGTTCGGTTCAGGATGGATATCACTTTTACACGGTGCGGGTTCGGTTAACCGGCCTCGATCCAGTTCGAGGTCGGTTCGTTCGAATGCGTGCCACTAGACGGCGCATATCTTACTGCCAGGCTAATATCCTCTGCCTCGGGCCAGGGCCCATATTCATAAAACTACTAAAGTCTAAGTGTGACACTTATCCTTTGTTCAATACAAAAGATAAGTACATATCACACTTTGACTTTATGAATATGGACCCTGGAGACAGAGAGGACGATGTGGGCCTGTTGGTCACCTCTTATTCATATCATGATTCATGCATGCATGGATCGTGGTTCTTTGTCCACAGTGCATACCAAGCCATACTTTCATCCACCTGAGGGGAATTAATCTGGCAGTGCCTGAATTCCACCATAAACTAATAAAAGAAACTATAAACGTCTCACTGGTGATTTCAATATTCCCCGACTTGTCCTCTTCTAGCCCTCATAACTTTGTTCGTATTCAACGGATTCCAATGATTTAACTTGCATTGTAAAATAGATTATCTCGTCTATCACCGCCCTACGTTTCATTTCAATCGATCAACGCACTTAGACATAATACTAGTTTTAACCTGGCAATGATATGTCAAAAACCCCGAGCACGATGTAGCCCGAAGGAGACAATAGTGGCTTTGGTTGGTACAGATGTCGCCACTGCCGATTGCTTGGAATCATTTCCTGGAATAAACGAAGTCATGACGCAAATTATNAGGGCTTCGTAATCACTTTCAGTGGTTAAAAAGAAATATTGAACATTTAGATATACGATGTTCTCACAAAGACTCCATATGATGGAATACGGTAAGGTCGTGACCAGGTACAATAAGGCAACCAGGAGGAGGCTTAACAAACCTTGTACCTCAGCTCTGTTCTTTCCTGCGGACGAGATTTCATCACGTGATTTCCATACGCGAAATACAATGAGGAAACTTGCAACGAATATTACCACCCAAAGGATGCTGTAGGGAAGAAGTACGTCCATGATTTTAGTAAGGAAAAACATTTCGAGTGAGGTCATCTCTGGGCTGTAGAAAAAGCAAGCAGGATCTCCTGATTGTGACCAGTTAAATACTTCATAATAAACAAGGACTGGTACATTCAGAGCGAACATAAAAGCAACAATGAATATTATGATGAATCGACGCCTTGTTGTTGTGACAAGAACTCTGACGTATAAAGGGAACCAGACGCCAATGCAACGTTCTGACGTGTAGGCTACGATGATGTATGACGATACACACGTCATGGTTCTGTTGAAGTAGCGGATCGTTTTACAGGCCACCGTAGCCTCGATTGAAAATATATCGTCCATGTAATAGTAGCCATTCGTGTGTGAACCTATGCCAGTGCGGATCCAGGACCACAAGGCGTACAGTAAAGAGACAAGGTCTGCCACAGCAAGGGGGAGGAGGTACGTCGTGGTTCTGTGATCCTTCCCTCTCACTCGACTAAAGACAACAATGGAAAGAAGATTACCAAAGATACCTAAAATTACAATGACTCCCAGAAGGTACCTGTTGACGATGTTTGATAATACCTGAACTACGTCGAAGAAGACACTCCTGTCGCTCCAATCTTTTATGACCAGTGGATACGTCGCCGGCGCCTGGTGACAACATGATAGCTCGGTTCGGTCTTCAACTTCTTGCAGCTGTTTACCCGACATTTCTCTCAGATGTTGGTACCGGGTGTGCAATTCTGAATTTGGTATCACCGATAGAGTTGTTTATGTGGATAGAAAGTATCATTAACAAAAGCTGTAGTCTTAATGAAATACATTGTAAAAAACAAACCACTAGACAGTGCTGACCAACAACCAATATTGGGAATGTTGGGAGTGGTCAGTTGGGATATAGAAAAGAGGGTATGAGTTAATCTTCCACTGCAATGCTAGTCCAGCATGTTAAAGGATCTACATATTATGCATATTATGACGGAGACAGTCACACATGCATTAAATTGAAAGACCTTGATACGAAATGAAAGTGGGCTTAATCAGTAGAAAATTAATATTAATAGAAAATCTCAAAACAACTTCACTGTTTAGAACTGATTGATATTCGTGTATGTGATCAATACGTTATTATTTGGCGATGGTGATAAATTAATGTACATGTACTTGGCATCCTGCACAATAAAACAAAAGTTCCAAGTCAGCTTACTTTCGGCGAAACCAGAAGATCAGCCAATTTTTTGCCATAATACATGTACCGTCATGGCTAAAAACACTGGCTTACCGTTAGACCTTGCCTTTAGTGTTTCGGTGTCCATCACTGATTGAAACGAGGCACACACAGAATATTCGTCTCCACTTGAGACAAGTGGTGTGTTAAAGCGCTCTTTGAAACTGAAATATCTTGTATTTGAGATAATGATATCTCGAGTCGAGAAAGCATCTGTCTAATGCCTGAACTTGACGTATCTGTGACACCACTTGAGACAAATTGCGTGTTAAGCCTCCGATGCACAACGTATCTCGCGCTTGAGATATCAATAATATCGAACCGAGATATTGGTCATCGCAAATAAACTGGATCAGTGCGGGCCACCAGTTCCGACCTGACCAGATAACAATGTTGTAATTCGCAAACATTTAATACAGAAATGCTGATTCACGAAAGCAAACACATAAGAATGTTGATAAACTAGGTTTGAAATCTGAGACACAAATTTGTGAATGTTTCCCTTTCAGAATTATAAAAACAATAATTGTACAACATCGGTTTTCTCTCAACCATACAAAGGATTTTGTGCTGTGTATTGGTATACCCCATCCAACTGAACTCTACAAACATGTAGCTTCTCGGCCTACGGAAGTTAAGAGTTGCGGTCTTTGCAGATTGCGAAGTTATGCAATCAGGACCAAAAACTCAACTGTTGGGTTGATGCAACCATGGAGTTTGGTTAGAAACAACCCAGCAGTAGGGTTGAAAGGTCCAACACTTTGGGTTGACACTTGAGATATCCGTTGCCTATTCTTACCGAGTTTCAAAGATCTCAACTCGAGATCCAAAAGTACATGTAACTTCTTTTTCGGACAAGCGTTCTAGAAGGTTCTATATAGAACCTTGGGGTTCCTCTGGTGAGGCACAAAGAACCCCTAAAGAACCTTTTTGGCTAAGAGTGTAACAACAGCATTTTAACGCCTGCATCAGAAGACTTGCACGTATCGGCGTCTGATTCACTAATTTAACCCACCTCGACCGAATAATCTAAGTGAACTGGAGTAATGGGCAATTTGTCATTTTGCAATTGACAGTTATATTGAAAAATTGAAGAAAAAAAAAGATTTCACAAACAGATCAGAAACTCTAGCGGCAGAATTCCTATTCACCTCATGTGCGTCAACTTCAGCATCTTTTTCAATTCATTTTGAAATGTTTTTAATGTACACGCATATATTACGAAGTTAAAGCTGTGGTTAGCGAGAGATATCGACGTGGAAGTCAGCCCAAGTGCGAAGAAGGCTTTGTAATCGTTTTCCGTGGTTAAAAAGGAATATTTAACATTGAGATACTCTACGCTGTCACACAGGCTCCACACGACGGAATACGGTAAGGTTGTGATGAGGCACAACAAAGCGACAAGAAGAAGGTTTAACAAACCTTGTACCTCAGCTCTGTTCTTCCCTGAGGACGAGATTTCACCACGTGACCTCCATACGCGAACAATAATCAGGATACTTTGGAGAAATATCATCACCCAAGGGATACTGAACGGAAGAAGGACGTCCAAGATTTCGACAAGGAGAAACGTTTCGAGTGAGGTCATTTCTGGGGTGTAGAAAAAGCAGCCAGGGTCGCCTGTTTGGGGCCAATCATACACATCGTAGTAAACAAGGACTGGGACATTCAAAGCAAACATGGAAGCATAAATTAGTGCAAGGATAAAGCGACGCCTCGTTGTTGTGACAAGAACTCTGACGTATAAAGGGAACCAGACGCCAATGCAACGTTCTAACGTATAGGCTACGATGATGTACGAAGATACACACGTCATGGCTCTGTTAAAGTAGCGGATCGTTTTACAGGCCACCGTAGCCTCGATTGAAAATATATCGTCCATGTAATAGTAGCCATTCGTGTGTCTGTGAATGCCAGTGCGGATCCAGGACCACAAGCCGTACAGTAGAGCAACAAGGTCTGCCACAGCAAGGGAGAAGAGATACGTCGTGGTCCTGCGATCCTTTCCGCCCACTCGACTAAAGACGATAATGGAAAGAAGGTTTCCAAATATGCCTAAAATGACAACGACTCCCAGAAGGTACCTGTTGACGATGTTTGATAACGCATGAATCACCTCAGTGAAGATACTCCTGTCGGCCCTGTCTTTGATAATTAGTTGAAACGTCGCCGGCGCCTGGTGACAACATAGCTCGGTTCGGTCTCCAACTTCTTGCAGCTGTTTACCCGACATTTCTCTCAGATGTTGGTGTCGGGTTGTGCAATTCGGTTAATGAACATTGTGTTTTGGTATCGTCGATCGAGTTGTTAATTCCAATAAGAAGTACGACGAGAAACAAAAGTTGTGGTCTTCGTGAAACAAAACAGACAAACTAGACAGGGCTGAACAACAACCGAAGTTCAAGTGAGAATGTTACAGCAAGCAGTGGTCGGTTGGTGGACAGCAATGAGGTCTGAATCAATCCAATCAATCCACTTAAAGGATCTAACATTATGTCCTGCCTGACGCATCATATTATGATGGAGACAGTCACACATGCGTCTAATTGAAATACCTTGATATGAAACGAAAATGCCTTGGAAACAAGAGAAAACTACTATCAATAGAAAAGCTCAAAAAAGATTCTTACAGTGTTTAAAACAGATATTCGTATATGTTGCCCACATGTTACAATTTTTGATGGTGATAGATTTTAATGTATTTGGCATCCAGCACAATAAAACAAATTAAAGTAAAGGATCTACATATAATGCATACATTTATCACGTGTGTATTCGTGTGCACGTTCAACACGTACAAATTGCTGATCGGTGATCGTAAATTTTCGACTACATGACTTCCTGAAATATAAAACAATGTTCAGTGTCTCTATACCTTTGGACGAACACATGATCGGAAACTTTCCTTTGCGACATAACTACTGACTAAGAAAAAAAACGTTTTTGCTATTGAGGACTTACTTGGCGACCTTTCATTTAAATCACTGCAGTGCATCTCTGATGGCAGTAAAGGTAACGTCGAACTTACTCAGGTAGTTCTCGTAAAACGCTCAAACAAAGTACCAACCCTTATGTAATAAGTGAACAGATGGACGGACGGACTGAAAGACTGACAGACAGACGCCACTCTATAGCACTTCGACAATCTCGGCTGACTGGTTAACTGAGCCAAAACCCAAGGGAATGCTGATACGAATGAAACCATGCCAATGAAGATCCTTAGGCCTACTGTATGTCGACAGCGTTCCTCCACTTTCGAAACAGTGTAGCTGACTGTTTTCGTTGTGAGGAAATTCAAAAAAATTACTCACAAAAAATAACTCCTGCTGCAGAAATTCTCATTCCAACAAGGATATACTTTCAATCTTTTCAATTCATTTTGAAATGTTTTTAAAGTACACACATATATAACAAAGTTAAAGCTGTGATTAGCGAGAGATATCGACGTGGAAGTCAGCCCAAGTGAGAAGAAGGCTTTGTAATCATTTTCCGTGGTTAAAAAGGAAAATCGAACATTGAGATGCTCGACGCTATCAAACAGACCCCAGATGATTGCATACGGTAAGGTCGTGATTAGGCACAAAAAGGCAACCAGGAGGAGGTTTAATAAACCCTGTGCCTCAGCTCTATTTTTTCCTGAGGACGAGATTTCATCACCACGTGACCTCCAAACGCGAAAAATAATCAGGACACTGGCTACAAATATTATCACCCAAGGGATACTGTACGGCAGAAGTACGTCCATAACTTCGACGAGTAAAAACGTCTCGAGTGTGGTCAGCTCTTGGATGGAGAAAAAGCAGCCAGGATCTCCTGAATGTGACCAGTCATACACATCATAATAAACAAGGACTGGCACATTCACAGCGAACATGGAGGCGAAAATTAGTATAATGATGATGCGACGCCTCGTTGTTGTGACAAGAATTCTGACGAATAAAGGGAACCAGACGCCAATGCAACGTTCTAACGTATAGGCTACGATGATGTATGAAGATACACAGGTCATGGTTCTGTTGATGTACCGTATCGTTTTACAGGCCACCCTAGCCTCAACTGAAAGCACATTGTCCATGTAATAGTAGCCGTTCGTGTGTCCATGTATGCCAGTGCGGATCCAGGACCACAAGCCGTAGAGTAGGGCAACAAGGTCTGCCACAGCGAGAGGGAGGAGGTACGTCGTGGTTCTGCGATCCTTCCCTCCCACTCGACTAAAGACCACAATAGAAAGAAGGTTACCAAAGATGCCTAAAATGACAACGACTCCCAGAAGGTACCTGTTGACGATGTTTGATAAAGCTTGAACTACCTCAAAGAAGATACTCCTGACGGTCAAATCTGTTGTCACCGACGAAGACATTGTCGGCACCTGGTCGCAACATACCTCGACTCGATCTCCAACGTCTTGCAGTTGCTTTCCCGACATTTCCTTCGGATATTGGTGCCTGTCTGGTTGTACCGTAGTTTCTGTATCTTATAAATGATCGTTCCGCTCTAGCATCGCCGATATCATTTTGAATGTGGATGAAAAGTGACATGAAAAGTCGTGAAACAACGAACATACAACTTAGACGGTGTGGTGAACAACCGAAGTTTGAACGTTGTAGCAGTGGTTAGTTACAGTATAGAAAGAGCTGTCAAACAATCTGCCCCTGCGCCAGTCAACCATGTTGAAGAATCTGTTTTCTGCCTGAAGCATGTTTGATGAAGGCCGTCACACCTGCCTATAACTGAAATACCTTGTTACAAAATAAACGTAGGCTTAAATAGCTTGGAAACAATAGAAAATCATTATCAATAGAAACCTTAAAAAAAACAATTCGCTAATATTTTAATACTGAATATGTATATGACCTACAGGTTATAACTTCTGATCTGATGTATTAGGTCTGCAGCGCAGAGAGCCTGAAATCAACTCGGACGGTACGCTACCAGCTTTTCTGCTTGCCTGGTGTAGAGTACTACCATAAAGGAATCAACCATAAAGGTTTAACTGCGAACGATGAGCTTACTGAGGGATACACTTCCTGTGTTGCCACCAGATGTCTCTCACTGCCTGAATTCTGGCTTTACGTAATAGGCACGAGCTTCAACTTTTTTTGTGGTGAAGAGGTACATGAACCTGTCAACTTCATGCTTTGAATTCCATTTCTGACGATAACTGAGCTACATGTATTTTCAGCACAATTAGTGTTCCATGTACAAATGTACGTCAGCCTATTCAATGTCGGAATTCAACAAAATTTGCAGTGAATGTGCAGAAGGGTCTTGCCTATCACATGGAAACGTCAGAATGCAAATCTGTTTGGTTTTAAAGGGATATTGTCCACATTTATAAAATGCTAAATTTGTCAGTTGAACCTTTATGGTTGATTCCTTTATGGTACTACTTGACGTCATATGAGTGTGTTCCTTTTACCGCTGAATTGCGAGGTTGGAACATTCCAAATAATGGGTGGTATTCATACATGAAATAGTTACCAAATGCTTTACTAAAGATTTGCACAGCGAGGTCCAAATTAAATGTACCACAAAACTTGAAGTAAAGGCATTTGCCCTCTTTTATGAATACCAGCCGATGCCGCAAAAGGAAATAGAATTCCTCTTTACCTCATATGGTCGATTTAAGCACCCTTTTCAATTCATTTTGAAATGTTTTTAATGTACACACATATATAAGAAAGTTAAAGCTGTGGTTAGCGAGAGATATCGACGTGGAAGCCAGCCCAAGTGCCAAGAAGGCTTTGAAATCGTTTTCCGTCGTTAAAAAGGAATATCGAACATTGAGATAATCCACGCTGTCAAAAAGACCCCAGATGACGGAATACGGTAAGGTCGTGATTAGGAACAAAGAGGCAACCAATAGGAGGCTTAGTAAACCTTGTACCTCAGCTCTGTTCTTTCCTGATGACGATCTTTGAAACTGAAATATCTTGTATTTGAGATAATGATATCTCGAGTCGAGAAAGCATCTGTCTAATGCCTGAACTTGACGTATCTGTGACACGGAATGAAGGATTTCACTGTGTTCTGAGGATGCTAACCGGCGAGGTATCCTCAGACGAGTTCTGAACCGACCCTATCCCAAGGCAGAACTGCTGGATTATGAGCTCGGCCAGTCCTACGCGGCTTGAATCAACGAATTCCGTGGCCAGTGCTAGCTAGGAGCCATAATTGGTAGCGCTATTCTTAGATGTTGAATCAGAGCCGCGATGGGAAATTGGGAAATATGCGGGATTTTTGTCGGTGCTGATCTTGAAAGAATTGCCCTTATGAGGCCGATGTCTCCACCCATGGACTAAGTCAGTTTGATGGAGCTCACCGTTACATGAAGGCCTAAAGCTGTTGTACAGTGACGTCATGATTATGTACATGTACTACATAATCATGACTGTCCTACCTCGACATAGGAGCTGTCACTTCAGTCAGTTGACCAATAGGTGTCACCACGGCCCAATTCTATGTCTATGTCTATGTCCTAGCGGACCCACTCATGCTTGATTGAACACCAATCAAGATGTCCGCTAGAACTTAGTGCTGCCATCTTTTGGCAATAACCGCGGCTGATTACTCCTACTCCTTTTGAAGGGAGTAAGAAATAAAAGAGGAAAATAAGAAGTGGGAAATTTTGGCATTTTGCGCGAATTTTTCAATTTCTCAACTTGGTAGAATTTTTTTCCCATTTTGAGAAATATCGCCCGAAAAATCAGACAAAATGTCATGTCATTTTAAGAAAATTTCTCAAAATGGGAAAAAATGTTCACCCAATTTGAGAAATTGAAAAATTCGCGTAAAATTCCAAAATTTCCCACTTCTTATTTTCCGCTTTTATTTTTTACTCCCTTATTGACTACTACACTTTAGTAGAATGAAACTTCATACTACGGTAACTGCATGCCATTACTGATCAGTGAGGCCGTCGGCTTATGAAATGTTTTCAGTGACCCATCTTCAACATGTTTGCTGACAAGGCCGATGTCATACAATGGGGTTGAAAAATAGGCCTACTTTTATCTCCTTTTAATATGCGGGTATTTCAAGAAAGTTTAAATTCGGTAGAATTTGCTTGATACACCCTGTAGACTGATGGAATGCATTGAATGTACATGTACATGTAGCTAATGTACACGCCAACACAGCTTCCATCATTATCACTCCGAAGGTAAAAAAAAATATCGGCTGCGCGTGTTTTCATAGGTTCATCATAAAAAATATTGTATTTAGATGGTTATGAATGACCTGGCACAGGTAGATATCAGCTGGCAACCTGAGTGCTTTTCCTCCAAAAATGTTTACAGTGGAAGCCTATACATACATGTACGTGCACAGACTGTGCATAGGCTAAGTTATGTACCGTTTTTTTCTGCAGTTTTCTATTTGCCGGTGTTACATCTGCCGTGTGTCAGTGCTTTCCCCGCCATATTGTTTAGGAAACCTTCGGCTGACGGACAGAACGCCACGTTTCTCTATGAGTTCCCTATTGTCAAGTCGCAGCTTATTCCGTCGGACAATACGAGGGGAACACTCACAGATAGGGAACACTCAAAAACGTTACACCGGTCTCACGTCACAATGCTACAGGGTGTAAAAACTAATAAGCTCGAGAAACCCATATGGGCTCATTCCTTGCCCCCTGACTGGACCCGTTTGCCAGGGGGGTTCTTTAAATGGGTACAAGAGAATCGGTTCATGGTACCCGCAGAATACATGTATTTGTTCTTCGGGTATGAATAGGTCCTTAGGTTACAGTAACCGATAATGACCAGTTTCGGCAGCGTTGTAGATTTAGATAACTTTTCTTTGGTTCTCTAAATGACCAGTTTCATAGGTCACTTTGGCTACGATTGTTACCCGTATGGTGGTGGCACCCATGAGCAGCTTTCGGGTCAAACTGACCTAGGTTGGGTAAGTCAGTATTTGTACCCATGGGACCGGACGATTTTTTACAGTGCATGACTCTCATGGAAAATCAGAAAATTTGGTACGCTGGCCAGCCACTTTTACATGAAAAGAACGGTCGGATATCGAGCTCATCAATTACCAAATATCCTTCTCAACGTTAGGCACTCACAACGAATGCCTTTAACAAGATCTTGGGAGAAAGTCAGGCACTTTTGTGTACCGACTGAAATCGCCACATACCAACATCCTGCCGGGTCTCCTTCCCAATCTAAATCATCAGGTGCGATTCTTGTTGGAGGCAAACCTCGCAAACCTGCAACTCGATATTTTATCGATGGTTTGCAGGTATCAACCAAATCATGAACTTATCGGCATTCCTAGGTTCTACACACAGAGTAAGCCTTTTGCACTTACGAGACGATTTAAAAGGTGCCCCAATTCATATTTTCGGTTAAAACTCAGTCGTTCGAAGTTCTTGTGAAAGGTTGCGGGTGGACATATAGTCGATGCGTCAATAGGGAGGTTTCGCAAATTTGACGAAAAACAAAGTACGAAATAGGAAATTCAACTTCATCTCAAGGACCTAATTTAATTTCTGGAGATGGTTGGTACCACAAATGTCCCTGCTGCCAGTGCGTCTTTTAGCATGTCATATGAGACAGAAAGAATTACGGTGCATCTTGAATTTTCAAATTTCCACTTCGTAGATACGAAGTGGAAACGAAAGATAAATTTCAAAGTTTAAAATACACCGGCGCCTGGTGACAACATGATAGCTCGGTTCGGTCTTCAACTTCTTGCAGCTGTTTACCCGACATTTCTCTCAGATGTTGGTACCGGGTGCAATTCTGAATTTGGTATCACCGATAGAGTTGTTTATGTGGATAGAAAGTATCATTAACAAAAGCTGTAGTCTTAATGAAATACATTGTAAAAAACAAACCACTAGACAGTGCTGACCAACAACCAATATTGGGAATGTTGGGAGTGGTCAGTTGGGATATAGAAAAGAGGGTATGAGTTAATCTTCCACTGCAATGCTAGTCCAGCATGTTAAAGGATCTACATATTATGCATATTATGACGGAGACAGTCACACATGCATTAAATTGAAAGACCTTGATACGAAATGAAAGTGGGCTTAATCAGTAGAAAATTAATATTAATAGAAAATCTCAAAACAACTTCACTGTTTAGAACTGATTGATATTCGTGTATGTGATCAATACGTTATTATTTGGCGATGGTGATAAATTAATGTACATGTACTTGGCATCCTGCACAATAAAACAAAAGTTCCAAGTCAGCTTACTTTCGGCGAAACCAGAAGATCAGCCAATTTTTTGCCATAATACATGTACCGTCATGGCTAAAAACACTGGCTTACCGTTAGACCTTGCCNGGTACTGGCGTTTGATTCACTAATTTTACCCACCTCGACCAAATAATCTAAGTAAACTGGAGTAATGGGCAACTTTTCATTTTGCAGTTACCAGTTTCTTTTGAAAAATTGAAAAAATATTTCACAAGTAGAAAGGGGCAGAATTCCTGTTTTCACCTCATGTGCGTCAACTTAGCATCCTTTTCAATTCATTTTGAAATGTTTTTAATGTACACACATACATGATAAAGTTAAAGCTGTGAGAGATATCGACGTGGAAGTCAGCCCAAGTGCAAAGATGGCTTTGTAATCGTTTTCCGTGGTTAAAAAGGAATATCGAACATTGAGATACGCAAGGTTGTCACACAGGCTCCACACGACGGAATACGGTAAGGCCGTGATAAGGCACAACAAGGCAACCAGAAGGAGGTTTAACAAACCTTGTACCTCAGCTCTGTTCTTCCCTGTAGACGAGATTTCACCAAGTGATCTCCATACGTGAAAAATAATCAGGATACTTTGGAGAAATATCATCACCCAAGGGATACTGAACGGAAGAAGAACCTCCAAAACTACGACAATACAAGGAGAAAAGTTTCGAGTGAGGTCATTTCTTGGGTGTAGAAAAAGCAGCCAGGGTCGCCTGTTTGAGGTCAATCATAAACATCGTATAGTAACAAGGACTGGTACATTCAAAGCAAACATGGAAGCACAAATTATTGCAAGGATAAAACGACGCCTCATTGTTTTGAAAAGAATACATCGGGTACATGTGAAAAGAGTACATCGGGTTCATTCGCCGACAACGTAGTTAGTCCCTGCGTTGGAGAATGGGGCGCCGGCTGTCGAGAAAAAGTGGCAATACTGAGCCTTTTTAAGCTTCGTACCGGTGTTACATCCGCCAGTGTTCCCCATCTGTGAACCCCCTCCTGTTGTCCGACGGAATAAGCGGCGACTTGACAATAGAGGACACACAGAAACATGTCGATCTATCTGCCACCGTTTCCCAAACAATAAGGGGGACACACTCACCCAAAGAAACATTGGCATATATAACACCTGCAAGTCAATGCATCTCCTTGTTACACCTGGACAACAGTCTCAACTCATCCTTAAATGTTTTAAGTGTGCATGCATATATGACGAAATTAAAACTATGGTTTGCAAACGAAATTGACGTCGACATCAATCCGAGACCGAAGAAAGCTTTGTAATCGTTTTCAGAGGTCAAGAAGAAATATCGAACCTGAAGATAGACGATGTTGCTGCTCAGACCCCAGATGATGGAATACGGTAATGTCGTGATCAGGTACAGAAGAGCTACGAGAAGGAGACTGAACAAACCTTGCACCTCAGCTCTATTTTTTCCTGAGGACGAGATTTGACCACGCGACCTCCAAACGCGAAATATAATGAGGGTACTTGATACGAATATTATTCCCCATGGAATGCTATAGGGAAGAAGTACGTCCATAATTTTAGTTAGGAAAAACGTTTCCAGTGAAGTCATCTCTGGGTTGTAGAAAAAACAAGCAGGGTCTCCTGATTGTGACCACTCAAATACATCGTAATAAACAAGGACTGGTGAATTCAGAGCAAACATAAAAGCAAAAATGAATATTAGGATGAATCGACGCCTTGTTGTTGTGACAAGAATTCTGACATATAAAGGGAACCAGACGCCAATGCAACGTTCTAACGTATAGGCTACGATGATGTATGAAGATACACACGTCATGGTTCTGTTGAAGTAGCGGATTGTTTTACAGGCCACCGTTGCCTCGATCGAAAACACATCATCCATGTAATAGTAGCCATTCGTGTGTGAACCTATGCCAGTGCGGATCCAGGACCACAAGCCGTACAGTAAAGAGACAAGGTCTGCCACAGCAAGGGGGAGGAGGTACGTGGTGGTCCTCCGATCCTTTCCTCTCACTCGACTAAAGACAACAATGGAAAGAAGGTTACCAAAGATGCCTAAAATGACAATGACTCCCAGAAGGTACTTGTTGACGATGTTTGATAATACTTGAACTACCTCAAAGAAGATACTCCTACCGGTCAAATCCTTTGTGACTAGTGGAAACGTCGCCTGCGCCTGGTGACAACATAGCTCGGTTCGGTCTCCAACTTCTTGCAGCTGTTTGCCCGACATATCTCTCAGATGTTGGTGTCTGGTTAATGAACGTCGATATTAGCGGATGTTGATAGAAAGTAATATAAACAGATATAAGGCTGTTTTGTCTTCGTATAACCAATTGGGAACGTTGGGAGTGGTCAGTCGGGATATAGCAAAGAGGGTGTGAGTTAATCTTCCCCTGCAGTGCTAGTCCAGCAAGTTAAAGGATCTACATATTATGCACAACGGAGGCGTTAAATTGAAAGACCTTGACACGAAATGAACGTGGTCTTAATCAATAGAAAATTAATATTAATAGAAGATCTCAAAATAACTTTCTCACAATGTTTAGAACTGATATTTGTGTATGTGATCGAAACGTTGGTGAAGGTGATAAATTAATCCACTTGGCATCCACCACAATAAAACAAGTTCGAAGTCAGCTTACTTTCGGCGAAACCAAGATCAGCCAATTTTTCGCCATATACATCGTCATGGCTAAAAATATTGACTTACCTTTAATAGACCATGCCTTTAGTGTTTCGGTGTCCATCACTGACTGAAGCCAGGCAACGTTGGACTTACACTGGCCATCTGGTGAAGCACAACAGGAAGCCTCATCAAAAATCGGTAATGAGAACAACATTTATATTAACGCCTGCATCAGCAGACTTGCACGCATTGGCGTTTGATTCACTAATTTAACCCACCTCGATCGAATAATCTAAGTAAACTGGAGAATGGGTAATTTTTCATTTTGTAGTTGCCAGTTATATTGAAGAATTGAAGAAGATTTCACAAACAGATCAGAAACTCNGTCGGGATATAGCAAAGAGGGTGTGAGTTAATCTTCCCCTGCAGTGTTAGTCCAGCATGTTAAAGGATCTACATATTATGCACAACGGAGGCAGTCACACATGCGTTAAATTGAAAGACCTTGACACGAAATGAACGTGGTCTTAATCAATAGAAAATTAATATTAATAGAAGATCTCAAAATAACTTTCTCACAATGTTTAGAACTGATATTCGTGTATGTGATCGAAACGTTGGTGAAGGTGACAAATTAATCCACTTGGCATCCACCACAATAAAACATAAGTTCGAAGTCAGCTTACTTTCGGCGAAACCAAGATCAGCCAATTTTTCGCCATATACATCGTCATGGCTAAAAATATTGACTTACCTTTAGACCATGCCTTTAGTGTTTCGGTGTCCATCACTGACTGAAGCCAGGCAACGTTGGACTTACACTGGCCATCTGGTGCAGCACAACAGGAAGCCTCATCAAAAATCGGTAATGAGAACAACATTATTAACGCCTGCATCAGCAGACTTGCACGCATTGGCGTTTGATTCACTAATTTAACCCACCTCGATCGAATAATCTAAGTAAACTGGAGAATGGGTAATTTTTCATTTTGTAGTTGCCAGTTATATTGAAAAATTGAAGAAGATTTCACAAACAGATCAGAAACTCTAGCGCGCAGAATTCCTATGTGCATCAACTTCAGCATCTTTTTCAATTCATTTTGAAATGTTTTTAATGTACACACGTACATGATAAAGTTAAAGCTGTAGTTAGCGAGAGATATCGACGTGGAAGTCAGCCCAAGTGCGAAGAAGGCTTTGTAACCGTTTTCCGTGGTTAAAAAGGAATATTTAACATTGAGATACTCTACGCTGTCACATACATGTAGGCTCTACACGACGGAATACGGTAAGGTTGTGATGAGGCACAACAAGGCGACAAGAAGAAGGTTTAACACCTTGTACCTCAGCTCTGTTCTTCCCTGAGGACGAGATTTCACCACGTGATCTCCATACGCGAACAATAATCAGGTACTTTGGAGAAATATCATCACCCAAGGGATTTCGACAAGGAGAAAAGTTTCCAGTGCGGTCATTTCTGGGGTGTAGAAAAAGCAGCCAGGGTCGCCTGTTTGGGGCCAATCATACACATCGTAGTAAACAAGGACTGGGATACTCAAAGCAAACATTGAAGCAAAATTTAGTGCAAGGATAAAGCGACGCCTCATTGTTGTAAAAAGAATACATCGGGTACATGTACATGTGAAAAGAGTACATCGGGTCCATTCCCCGACAACGTAGTTAGTCCCTGCGTTGGAGAATGGGGCGCACGGCGATGGTGGCGCCGGCTGTCGAGAAAAAAGTGGCAATACCGTCCCGGTGTTACATCTGCCACTGTTCCCATCTGTGAGTGTCGCCGTCTATTGTCTGACGGAATAAGCGGCGACTTGACAATAGAGGACACACAAAGAAACATGTCGATCTATCTGACAGCGTTTCCCAAACAATACGGGGGGCACACTCACCCAAAGAAACATTGACAGATACATGTAACACCGGCAAGTCAGTGCATCTCCTTGTTACACCTGGACAACCGTCTCAACTCATCCTTAAATGTTTTAAGTGTGCATGCATATATGACGAAATTAAAACTATGGTTTGCAAACGAAATTGACGTCG
This sequence comes from Notospermus geniculatus, assembly GCA_002633025.1. Taxonomy (NCBI): domain Eukaryota; kingdom Metazoa; phylum Nemertea; class Pilidiophora; order Heteronemertea; family Lineidae; genus Notospermus; species Notospermus geniculatus. The sequence continues at coordinate 311,209 of NMRB01000379.1, read as the reverse complement.
ACATCAATCCGAGACCGAAGAAAGCTTTGTAATCGTTTTCAGAGTTCAAGAAAAAATATCGAACCTGACGATACAGGATGTTACTGCTTAGACCCCAGATAATGGAATACGGTAATGTCGTGATCAGGTATAGTAGGGCTACAAGAAGGAGACTGAACAAACCTTGCACCTCAGCTCTATTTTTTCCTGCGGACGAGATTTCATCACGTGATTTCCATACGCGAAAAACAATAAGGAAACTTGCAACGAATATTACCCCCCAAGGGATGCCGTAGGGAAGAAGTACGTCCATGACTTTAGTAAGGAAAATTTTTTTGAGTGAGGTCATATTTGGGGTGTAGAAAAAGCAAGCAGGATCTCCTGATTGTGAAAAGTTAAAAACATCGTAATAAACAAGGACTGGTACATTCAGAGCGAACATGGAAGCGAAAATGAATATTATGATCAATCGACGCCTTGTTGTTGTGACAAGTGCTCTGACTTGTAAAGGGAACCAGACGCCAATGCAACGTTCTAACGTATAGGCTACGATGATGTATGAAGATACACACGTCATGGTTCTGTTAAAGTAGCGGATTGTTTTACAGGCCACCGTAGCCCCTATCGAAAACACATCATCCATATAATAGTAGCCATGTGTGTGTGAACCTATGCCTGTGCGGATCCAGGACCACAAGCCGTAAAGTAAAGAGACAAGGTCTGCCACAGCAAGAGGGAGGAGGTACGTCGTGGTTCTGCGATCCTTTCCTCTCACTCGACTAAAGACAACAATGGAAAGAAGGTTACCAAAGATGCCTAAAATGACAATGACTCCCAGAAGGTACCTGTTGACGATGTTTGATAAAACTTGAACTACCTCAAAGAAGATACTCCTACCGGTCAAATCCTTTGTGACTAGTGGAAACGTCGCCGGCGCCTGGTGACAACATAGCTCGGTTCGGTCTCCAACTTCTTCCAGCTGTTTGCCCGACATATCTCTCGATCAGATGTTGGTGTCTGGTTGTGCAATTCGTTAATGAACGTCGATGTTAGCGGATGTTGATAGAAAGTAATATAAACAGATATAAGGCTGTTTTGTCTTCGTAGAACCAATTGGGAATGTTGGGAGTGGTCAGTCGGGATATAGCAAAGAGGGTGTGAGTTAATCTTCCCCTGCAGTGCTAGTCCAGCATGTTAAAGGATCTACATATTATGCACAACGGAGGCAGTCACACATGCGTTAAATTGAAAGACCTTGACACGAAATGAACGTGGGCTTAATCAATAGAAAATTAATATTAATAGAAGATCTCAAAATAACTTTCTCACAATGTTTAGAACTGATATTCGTGTATGTGATCGAAACGTTGGTGAAGGTGATAAATTAATCCACTTGGCATCCACCACAATAAAACAAAAGTTCGAAGTCACCTTACTTTCGGCCTAACCAGAAGATCAGCCAATTTTTTTTGCCAAATCATGTACCGTCATGGCTAAAAATATTGACTTACCATTAGACGTTGCCTTTAGTGTTTCGGTGTCGATCACTGACTGAAGCCAGGCAACGTCGGACTTACACTGGCTATCTGGTGCAGCACAACAGAAAGCCTGATCAAAACATCGGCGGGGGGAGGGTAGTTTCACGCCAGTGGCAAACTGCAGTCCAGTCGGTAGTACACTCTTATCCGAAAAGGTTCTTTGGTGCCACACCAGGAGAACCCTCTGATTTAAGAACCCTCGGGTGGTTTAAGAACCCCTAGAGGTTACAGATAGAACCCTTTTCTGAGGGAAAGGTTCTATCTGGAACCTTTATGGGTTCTTTGGCGACAGAAAGTTTCTGTATGGAACCCTTTCAGGTTCTTTACAGAAGGTTCTATATAGAATCTTGGGGTTCCTCTGGTGAGGCACAAAGAACCCCTAAAGAACCTTTTTGGCTAAGAGTGTAACAACAGCATTTTAACGCCTGCATCAGAAGACTTGCACGTATCGGCGTCTGATTCACTAATTTAACCCACCTCGACCGAATAATCTAAGTAAACTGGAGTAATGGGCAATTTGTCATTTTGCAATTGGCAGTTATATTGAAAAATTGAAGAAAAAAAAAAGATTTCACAAACAGATCAGAAACTCTAGCGGCAGAATTCCTATTCACCTCATGTGCGTCAACTTCAGCATCTTTTTCAATTCATTTTGAAATGTTTTTAATGTACACGCATATATTACGAAGTTAAAGCTGTGGTTAGCGAGAGATATTGACGTGGAAGTCAGCCCAAGTGCGAAGAAGGCTTTGTAATCGTTTTCCGTGGTTAAAAAGGAATATTTAACATTGAGATACTCTACGCTGTCACACAGGCTCCACACGACGGAATACGGTAAGGTTGTGATGAGGCACAACAAAGCGACAAGAAGAAGGTTTAGCAAACCTTGTACCTCAGCTCTGTTCTTCCCTGAGGACGAGATTTCACCACGTGACCTCCATACGCGAACAATAATCAGGATACTTTGGAGAAATATCATCACCCAAGGGATACTGAACGGAAGAAGGACGTCCAAGATTTCGACAAGGAGAAACGTTTCGAGTGAGGTCATTTCTGGGGTGTAGAAAAAGCAGCCAGGGTCGCCTGTTTGGGGCCAATCATACACATCGTAGTAAACAAGGACTGGGACATTCAAAGCAAACATGGAAGCATAAATTAGTGCAAGGATAAAGCGACGCCTCGTTGTTGTGAAAAGAACTCTGACGTATAAAGGGAACCAGACGCCAATGCAACGTTCTAACGTATAGGCTACGATGATGTACGAAGATACACACGTCATGGCTCTGTTAAAGTAGCGGATCGTTTTACAGGCCACCGTAGCCTCGATTGAAAATATATCGTCCATGTAATAGTAGCCATTCGTGTGTCTGTGAATGCCAGTGCGGATCCAGGACCACAAGCCGTACAGTAGAGCAACAAGGTCTGCCACAGCAAGGGAGAAGAGATACGTCGTGGTCCTGCGATCCTTTCCGCCCACTCGACTAAAGACGATAATGGAAAGAAGGTTTCCAAATATGCCTAAAATGACAACGACTCCCAGAAGGTACCTGTTGACGATGTTTGATAACGCATGAATCACCTCAATGAAGATACTCCTGTCGGCCCTGTCTTTGATAATTAGTTGAAACGTCGCCGGCGCCTGGTGACAACATAGCTCGGTTCGGTCTCCAACTTCTTGCAGCTGTTTACCCGACATTTCTCTCAGATGTTGGTGTCGGGTTGTGCAATTCGGTTAATGAACATTGTGTTTTGGTATCGTCGATCGAGTTGTTAATTCCAATAAGAAGTACGACGAGAAACAAAAGTTGTGGTCTTCGTGAAACAAAACAGACAAACTAGACAGGGCTGAACAACAACCGAAGTTCAAGTGAGAATGTTACAGCAAGCAGTGGTCGGTTGGTGGACAGCAATGAGGTCTGAATCAATCCAATCAATCCACTTAAAGGATCTAACATTATGTCCTGCCTGACGCATCATATTATGATGGAGACAGTCACACATGCGTCTAATTGAAATACCTTGATATGAAACGAAAATGCCTTGGAAACAAGAGAAAACTACTATCAATAGAAAAGCTCAAAAAAGATTCTTACAGTGTTTAAAACAGATATTCGTATATGTTGCCCACATGTTACAATTTTTGATGGTGATAGATTTTAATGTATTTGGCATCCAGCACAATAAAACAAATTAAAGTAAAGGATCTACATATAATGCATACATTTATCACGTGTGTATTCGTGTGCACGTTCAACACGTACAAATTGCTGATCGGTGATCGTAAATTTTCGACTACATGACTTCCTGAAATATAAAACAATTGTCTCTATACCTTTGGACGAACCACATGATCGGAAACTTTCCTTTGCGACATAACTACTGACTAAGAAAAAAACATGTTTCCTATTGAGGACTTACTTGGCGACCTTTCATTAAATCACTGCAGTGCATCTCTGATGGCAGTAAAGGCAACGTCGAACTTACTCAGGTAGTTCTCGTAAAACGCTCAAACAAAGTACCAACCCTTATGTAATAAGTGAACGGATGGACGGACGGACCATTACAAAACATACATGTAGTGTGCTGGGTTTTTTTCTTAGAGGAGGCCTACAGTCAGACGAGCCAAAGTTTGTTCAGTCAGAAATTTCGTGGCAATGATGGTATATTTCAGAATCAGGAGGTAACAGGTGTCAAGTCGCAAAAGTATCCACTGTAATTACCCACCGTCAGATTCCATTGTACCAACCTATTTTTCAGTAAAGAACAGTACAAAACCCTGCGGATAAACAATTCTAAGCAAAAAGAACATATTGTTCATCAGATACCACTGCAAGAACATAGTTTGCTACCAAATGTATATTCTCATTTCAGAAGATTCTTCAATATATCCACAGTAATCAGAATAGCACCTCATGTTTTGTAATGCTGAAAGACTGACAGACAGACGCCACTCAATTAATAGCACTTCGACAATCTTGGCTGACTGGTTAACTGAGCCAAAACCCAAGGGAATGCTGATACGAATGAAATCATGCCAAGGAAGATCCTTAGGCCTACTGTATGTCAACAGCGTTCCTCCACTTTCGAAACAGTGTAGCTGACTGTTTTCGTTGTCGGGAAATTTAAAAAAAATCACTCACAAAAAATAACTCCTGCTGCAGAAATTCGCATCCCAACAAGGATATACTTTTAGCGATCTTTTCAATTCATTTTGAAATGTTTTTAAAGTACACACATATATAACAAAGTTAAAGCTGTGATTAGCGAGCGATATCGACGTGGAAGTCAGCCCAAGTGCGAAGAAGGCTTTGTAATCATTTTCCGTGGTTAAAAAGGAAAATCCAACATTGAGATGCTCGACGCTATCAAACAGACCCCAGATGATTGCATACGGTAAGGTCGTGATTAGGCACAAAAAGGCAACCAGGAGGAGGTTTAATAAACCCTGTGCCTCAGCTCTATTTTTTCCTGAGGACGAGATTTCATCACCACGTGACCTCCAAACGCGAAAAATAATCAGGACACTGGCTACAAATATTATCACCCAAGGGATACTGTACGGCAGAAGTACGTCCATAACTTCGATGAGTAAAAACGTCTCGAGTGTGGTCAGCTCTTGGATGGAGAAAAAGCAGCCAGGATCTCCTGAATGTGACCAGTCATACACATCATAATAAACAAGGACTGGCACATTCACAGCGAACATGGAGGCGAAAATTAGTATAAGGATGATGCGACGCCTCGTTGTTGTGACAAGAATTCTGATGTATAAAGGGAACCAGACACCAATGCAACGTTCTAACGTATAGGCTGCGATGATGTATGAAGATACACAGGCCATGGTTCTGTTGATGTACCGTATCGTTTTACAGGCCACCCTAGCCTCAACTGAAAGCACATCGTCCATGTAATAGTAGCCGTTCGTGTGTCCATGTATGCCTGTGCGGATCCAGGACCACAAGCCGTAGAGTAGGGCAACAAGGTCTGCTACAGCGAGAGGGAGGAGGTACGTCGTGGTTCTGCGATCCTTCCCTCCCACTCGACTAAAGACAACAATGGAAAGAAGGTTACCAAAGATGCCTAAAATGACAAGGACTCCCAGAAGGTACCTGTTGACGATGTTTGATAAAGCTTGAACTACCTCAAAGAAGATACTCCTGACGGTCAAATCTGTTGTCACTGACGAGGACATTGTCGGCACCTGGTCGCAACATACCTCGACTCGATCTCCAACGTCTTGCAGTTGCTTTCCCGACATTTCCTTCGGATATTGATGCCTGTCTGGTTGTACCGTAGTTTCTGTATCTTAATGATCGTTCCGCTCTAGCATCGCCGATATCATTTTGAATGTGGATGAAAAGTGACATGAAAAGTCGTGAAACAACGAACATACAACTTAGACGGTGTGGTGAACAACCGAAGTTTGAACGTTGTAGCAGTGGTTAGTTACAGTATAGAAAGAGCTGTCAAACAACCTTCCCCTGCGCCAGTCAACCATGTTGAAGAATCTGTTTTCTGCCTGAAGCATGTTTGATGAAGGCCGTCACACCTGTCTGTAACTGAAATACCTTGTTACAAAATAAGCGTAGGCTTAAATAGCTTGGGAACAATAGAAAATCATTATCAATAAAAACCTTAAAAAACAATTCGCTGATATTTTAATACTTAATATGTATATGACCTACAAGGTTATAACTTCTGATCTGATGCATAAGGTCTACAGCACAACAGAGAGCCCGAAGTCAACTCGGACGGTATGCTACCAGCTTTTCTTTTTGCTTGGTCTAGAGTACTACTTGACGTCATATGAGTGTGTTCCTTTTACCGCTGAATTGCGAGGTTGGAACATTCCAAATAATGGCTGGATTAATAAAAGTTACCAAATGCTATACTAAAGATTTGCACAGCGAGGTCCAACGAAAATGTACAACAAAACTTGAAGTAAAGGCATTTGCCCTCATTTATGAAATACCAGCCGATATCGCAAAAGGAAACAGAATTCCTCTTTACCTCATATGGTCAACTAACTTAAGCATCCTTTTCAATTCATTTTGAAATGTTTTTAATGTACACACATATATAAGAAAGTTAAAGCTGTGGTTAGCGAGAGATATCGACGTGGAAGTCAGCCCAAGTGCGAAGAAGGCTTTGTGATCTTTTTCTGTGGTTAAAAAGGAAAATCGAACATTGAGATAAGCCACGCTGTCAAAAAGACCCCAGATGACGGAATACGGTAAGGTCGTCATTAGGAACAAAGAGGCAACCAATAGGAGGCTTAGTAAACCTTGTACCTCAGCTCTGTTCTTTCCTGATGACGAGATTTCACCACGTGATCTCCATACGCGAAAAATGATGAGGATACTGGCTACAAATATCATAACCGAAGGGATACCGTAGGGAAGAAGTACGTCCATAATTTCGATAAGGAAAAATAATTCGAGCATTGTCATCCCTGGGGTGAAGTAAAAGCAGGCAGGCTCTCCTGATTTTGACGAATTAAACACATCGTAGTAAACAAGGACTGGTACGTTCAAAGACATCATGGAGACGAAAATTAGTGTAAGGATGAAGCGACGCCTTGTTGTTGTGACAAGAACTCTGACGTATAATGGGAACCAGACGCCAATGCAACGTTCTACCGTATAGGCTGCGATGATGTATGAAGATACACAAGTCATGGTTCTGCTGACGTAGAGGCTCGTTTTACAGGCCACCGTAGCCTCAATTGAAAGCACATCGTCCATGTAAAAGTAGCCATTTGTGTGTCTATGTATGCCTGTGCGGATCCAGGACCACAAGCCGTACAGTAAAACTACAAGGTCTGCCACAGCAAGGGGGAGGAGGTACGTCGTGGTTCTGCGATCCTTCCCTCCCACTCGACTAAAGACAACAACGGAAAGAAGGTTACCAAAGATGCCTAAAATGACAATGACTCCCAGAAGGTACCTGTTGACGATGTTTGATAAAGCTTCAACTACTTCGAAGAAGATACTCCTAACGGTTATACCTGTCGTCACAGGTGAAGACATTGTCGGCACTTGGGCACAACATATCTCGACTCGATCTCCAACGTCTTGCAGCTGCTTTTCCGACATTTCCTTCGGATATTGGTGCCTCTCTGGTTGTACCGTAGTTTCTGTATCTTAATGATCGTTCCGCTCTAGCATCGCCGATATCATTTTGAATGTGGATGAAAAGTGACATGAAAAGTCGTGAAACAACGAACATAAAACTTAGACGGTGTGGTGAACAACCGAAGTTTGAACGTTGTAGCAGTGGTTAGGAGCTGTCAAACAATCTTCCCCTGTGCCAGTCAACCATGTTGAAGAATCTGTTTCCTGCCTGAAGCATGTTTCATGAAGGCCGTCACACCTGCCTATAACTGAAATACCTTGTTACGAAATAAACGTAGGCTTAAATAGCTTGGAAACAATAGAAAATCACTATCAATAGAAAACCTTTAAAAAATCAATTCACTGATAATTTAAAACTGAATAGTGATGTGTATGACCTACAGGTTATAACTTCTGATCTGATGCATTAGATCTGCAGCACAACAGAGAGCCTGAAGTCAACTCGGACGGTACGCTACCAGCTTTTCTGCTTGCTTGGTGTACCTGACGTCATATAAGTATGTACTTTTTACCGCTGAATTGTGAAGTTGGGACATTCCAAATAATGGCTGTTATTCACAAAAGATACCAAATGCTTTACTAAAGATTTGCACAACGAGGTCCAATGTAAATGTACCACAAAACCTGAAGTAAAGGCATTGCCCTCTTTTATGAATACCAGCCGATACCGCAAAAGGAAACAGAATTCCTCTTTACCTCATATGGTCGACTTAAGCATTCTTTTCAATTCATTTTGAAATGTTTTTAATGTACACACATATATAAGAAAGTTAAAGCTGTGATTAGCGAGAGATATCGACGTGGAAGTCAGCCCAAGTGCCAATAAGGCTTTGAAATCGTTTTCCGTGGTTAAAAAGAAATATTGAACATTGAGATAATCCACGCTGTCAAAAAGACCCCAGATAACAGAATACGGTAAGGTCGTGATTAGGAACAAAGAGGCAACCAATAGGAGGCTTAGTAAACCTTGTACCTCAGCTCTGTTCTTTCCTGATGACGATCGAAAATGTACAACAAAACTTGAAGTAAAGGCATTTGCCCTCTTTTATGAATACCAGCCGATATCGCAAAAGGAAACAGAATTCCTCTTTACCTCATATGGTCAACTTAAGCATCCTTTTCAATTCATTTTGAAATGTTTTTAATGTACACACATATATAAGAAAGTTAAAGCTGTGGTTAGCGAGAGATATCGACGTGGAAGTCAGCCCAAGTGCCAAGAAGGCTTTGAAATCGTTTTCCGTCGTTAAAAAGGAATATCGAACATTGAGATAATCCACGCTGTCAAAAACACCCCAGATGACGGAATATGGTAAGGTCGTCATTAGGAACAAAGATGCAACCAATAGGAGGCTTAGTAAACCTTGTACCTCAGCTCTATTCTTTCCTGATGACGAAATTTCACCACGTGATCTCCATACGCGAAAAATGATGAGGATACTGGCTACAAATATCATAACCGAAGGGATACCGTAGGGAAGAAGTACGTCCATAATTTCGATAAGGAAAAATAATTCGAGCATTGTCATCCCTGGGGTGTAGTAAAAGCAGCCAAGCTCTCCTAATTTTGACGAAATAAACACATCGTAGTAAACAAGGACTGGTACGTTCAAAGCGATCATGCAGAGGAAAATTAGTGTAAGGATGAAGCGACGCCTTGTTGTTGTGACAAGAACTCTGACGTATAAAGGGAACCAGACGCCAAAGCAACGTTCTACCGTATAGGCTACGATGATGTATGAAGATACACAAGTCATGGTTCTGCTGACGTAGAGGCTCGTTTTACAGGCCACCGTAGCCTCAACTGAAAACACATCGTCCATGTAAAAGTAGCCATTTGTGTGTCTATGTATGCCTGTGCGGATCCAGGACCACAAGCCATATACAGTAAAACTACAAGGTCTGCCACAGCAAGGGGGAGGAGGTACGTCGTGGTTCTGCGATCCTTCCCTCCCACTCGACTAAAGACAACAACGGAAAGAAGGTTACCAAAGATACCTAAAATGACAACGACGCCCAGACAGTACCTGTTGACGATGTTTGATAGTTGTTGAACTACCTCAAAAAAGAGACTTCTTTTCATCCAATCTGTTCTGACAGATGGAGACATCGCCGGCGCCTGATGACAACATAGTTCGGTTTTGAATTCATCCTCTTGCTGTCTACCAGACATTTCAGATGTTATTTTCGTGAAGCAATCAGCAGACAACCGAGAGAGTGTTGACCAACAACCGAAATGGAATCATGGCACAAAATCGGAAGTGTTCAATCTGCCGAAGAGCTAGTGTCAATCAATCTTGCCATCAAGTTAAAGGAACTGTTCACTGCCTGAAGATGTTGTAATGGAGGATGCTAGATTTGTGTCTTTTATTGAAACACCTTCCTACGAAATGAAAGCAGGCTTTAATAGCTCGGAAACAACAGAAAGTCACTATCAATAGAAAACCTGAAAATAAACTTTTCACCAGATATTCGTGCACATGATCTATCATTATAATTGACTGATGGTTTAGATTAATACATTTAGCATCCTGCAAAGAGAAAAAAAGTTCGAAGTCTCCTGACTATCGGACGAAAGACTGTTTCGGATATACATGTACCGTGTTGGCTAAAGATATTGACCTTGCGTTAGTGCTTTGGTAACTGTCATTCAGTCAGGCAACGTCGAACTTAAAAGGGCATTTCTCATGCGTTGGATTGTAGCATCTTACAGGAAGCCTGACTCAAACTTGAGCATCCTGCACGATACTGCAGTTACAACATCGCATGTATACACTGGGTGTGCACAACAGTTTTTCAAGCCAGCACAAAGGTGCTATACCTGGCCACAACATATCTCGACTCGATCTCCAACGTCTTGCAGCTGCTTTCCCGACATTTCCTTCAGATATTGGTGCCTGTCTGGTTGTACAGGGTGAGTCAAAAAAAATGTCACTCCAAATTTCTTGGCCTGTCACACCAAAACTATGAAAGGTACAAAAACATCAATGATACCATTGTTTTCCTACGGGCAATGACAAAGTCTTGTGCAAGAATCAGCCATGTGTGGCGAAGCATATGGTCGGCAGAGCCCATTGTTCCACGAGGACCATAAATGCAATTTGCACAATGTCAAAGAAATGAAGTTTCCAATCAGTGGGCTTTTACCCTTAATATTCCATTGCATAACTGTGGTTTACCCCTGTAGGCCTATGCAAGGCACATTTTGATTTTGGAAGCAATCCTGAACATGGAAAGACCACAGTTCACAGCTGTCCAGAGAGCAATTTTTGGAGATGAGGGAAAGAGCATTGTGTAACTTGCATTTATGGTCCTCGTGGAAAATGGGCTCTGCCGACCATATGCTTCGCCACACATGGCTGATTCTTGCACTAGACTTAGTCATTGCCCATAGGAAAACGATGGTATCATTGATGTTTTTGTACCTTTCATAGTTTTGGTGTGACAGGCCAAGAAATTTGGAGTGACATTTTTTTTGACTCACCCTGTACCGTAGTTTCTGTACCTTAATGATCGTTCCGCTCTAGCATCGCCAACATCATTTTGAATGTGGATGAAAAGTGACATGAAAAGTCGTGTCATACAACTTAGACGGTGTGGTGAACAACCGAAGTTTGAACGTTGTAGCAGTGGTTAGTTACATGTACAGTATAGAAAGAGCTGTCAAACAACCTTCCCCTGCGCCAGTCAACCATGTTGAAGAATCTGTTTTCTGCCTGAAGCATGTTTGATGAAGGCCGTCACACCTGCCTATAACTGATAACTAAAATACCTTGTTACGAAATAAATAGGCTTAAATAGCTTGGAAACAATAGAGAATCATTATCAATAGAAACCTAAAAAGAAACAATTCGCTGAAACAAGAAAAAAGTCTGCAGCATAACAGAGAGCCTGAAATCAACTCGGACGGTACGCTACCAGCTTTTCTGCTTGCTTGGTGTACCTGACGTCATATAAGTACATGTATGTACTTTTTACCGCTGAATTGTGAAGTTGGGACATTCCAAATAATGGCTGGTATTCATAAAAGATACCAAATGCTTTACTAAAGATTTGCACAACGAGGTCCAGTGTAAATGTACCACAAAACCTGAAGTAAAGGCATTTGCCCTCTTTTATGAATACCAGCCGATACTGCAAAAGGAAATAGAATTCCTCTTTACCTCATATGGTCGACTTAAGCATTCTTTTCAATTCATTTTGAAATGTTTTTAATGTACACACATATATAAGAAAGTTAAAGCTGTGGTTAGCGAGAGATATCGACGTGGAAGTCAGCCCAAGTGCCAATAAGGCTTTGAAATCGTTTTCCGTCGTTAAAAAGGAATATCGAACATTGAGATAATCGACGCTGTCAAAAAGACCCCAGATGACGGAATACGGTAAGGTCGTGATTAGGAACAAAGAGGCAACCAATAGGAGGCTTAGTAAACCTTGTACCTCAGCTCTGTTCTTTCCTGATGACGAGATTTCACCAAGTGATCTCCACACGCGAAAAATGATGAGGATACTGGCTACAAATATCATAACCGAAGGGATACCGTAAGGAAGAAGTACGTCCATCATTTCGATAAGGAAAAATAATTCGAGCATTGTCATCCCTGGGGTGTAGTAAAAGCAGCTAGGCTCTACTAATTTTGACGAAATAAACACATCGTAGTAAACAAGGACTGGTACGTTCAAAGCGATCATGGAGACGAAAATTAGTGTAAGGACGAAGCGACGCCTTGTTGTTGTGACAAGAAGTCTGACGTATAAAGGGAACCAGACGCCAATGCAACGTTCTACCGTATAGGCTACGATGATGTATGAAGATACACACGTCATGGTTCTGCTGACGAAGAGGCTCATTTTACAAGCCACCGTAGCCTCGATTGAAAGCACATCGTCCATGTAAAAGTAGCCATTTGTGTGTCTATGTATGCCTGTGCGGATCCAGGACCACAAGCCGTACAGTAAAACTACAAGGTCTGCCACAGCAAGGGGGAGGAGGTACGTCGTGGTTCTGCGATCCTTCCCTCCCACTCGACTAAAGACAACAACGGAAAGAAGGTTACCAAAGATACCTAAAATGACAACGACGCCCAGACAGTACCTGTTGACGATGTTTGATAGTTGTTGAACTATCTCAAAAAAGAGACTCCTGTTCATCCAATCTGTTCTGACAGATGGAGACGTCGCCGGCGCCTGATGACAACATAGTTCGGTTTTGAATTCATCCTCTTGCTGTCTACTAGACATTTCAGATGTTATTTTCGTGAAGCAATCAGCAGACAACCGAGAGAGTGTTGACCAACAACCGAAATGAAATCATGGCACAAAATCGGAAGTGTTCAATCTGCCGAAGAGTTAGTGTCAATCAATCTTGCACTCAAGTTAAAGGAACTGTCCCCTGCCTGAAAATGTTGTAATGGAGGATGCTAGACATGTGTCTTTTATTGAAACACCTTCATACGAAATGAAAGCAGGCTTTAATAGCTCGGAAACAACAGAAAGTCACTATCAATAGAAAACCTGAAAATAAACTTTTCACCAGATATTCGTGCACATGATCTATCATTATAATTGACTGATGGTTTAGATTAATACATTTAGCATCCTGAAAGAGAAAAAAAGTTCGAAGTCTCCTGACTATCGGACGAAAGACTGTTTCGGATATACATGTACCGTGTTGGCTAAAGATATTGACCTTGCGTTAGTGCTTTGGTAACTGTCATTCAGTCAGGCAACGTCGAACTTAAAAGGGCATTTCTCATGCGTTGGATTGTAGCATCTTACAGGGAGCCTGACTCCAACTTGAGCATCCTGCACGATACTGCAGTTACAACATCGCATGTATACACTGGGTGTGCACAACAGTTTTTCAAGCCAGCACAAAGGTGCTAAAATGCAACTCTGCAGTAATTTTGGTCCGTACATGTATTCAAGAATGCTTTACTCCGGTCACAGAATTCCTGTTCGCATCACGGGTCAACTTCAACATTCTTTTCAATTCATTTTGAAATGTTTTTAATGTACACACATATATAACAAAGTTAAAGCTGTGATTAGCGAGAGATATCGACGTGGCAGTCTGCCCAAGAGCAAAAAAGGCTTTGTAATCGTTTTCCGAGGTTAAAAAGGAATATTGAACATTGAGATACGCTACATTATTACACAGACCCCAGATGATGGCATACGGTAAGGTCGTGATTAGGCACAAAAAGGCAACTAGAAGGAGGCTGAGCAAATCTTGTACCTCAGCTCTGTTCTTTCCTGAGGACGAAATTTTACCACGTGACCTCCATACGCGAAAAATGATGAGGATACTGGCTACAAATATCATCACCCAAGGAATACTGAACGGAAGAACAACGGTCAAAATTTGGACAAGCAAAAATTTTTCAAGGGCGGTCATATGTGGGAGATGAAAGAAGCAAGTAGGATCTCCTGATTGTGACCAATCATACACATCGTAATAGACAAGGACGGGTACATTCAGAGCAAACATGGAGACAAAAATTAGTACAAGGATCAACCGACGTCTCTTTGTTGTGACAAGAGCTCTGACGTATAAAGGGAACCAGACACCGATGCAACGTTCTAACGTATAGGCTACGATGATGTATGACGATGCACACGTCAAGGTTCTTCTGAAGTAGCGGATCGTTTTACAGGCCACCGTTACATCGTCCATGTAATAGTAGCCATTCGCGTGTGTATGTATGCCAGTGCGGACCCAGGCCCACAAGGCGTACAGTAGAACGACAAGGTCTGCCACAGCAAGAGGGAGGAGATACGCCGTGGTTCTGCGATCCTTCCCTCCCACTCGACTAAAGACAACAATGGAAAGAAGGTTACCAAAGACGCCTAAAATGACAACGACTCCCAGAAGGTACCTGTTGACGATGTTCGATAATGCTTGAACTACTTCAAAGAAGATACTCCTTTTCGTCCAGTCTGTTCTGATAGATGGGTATGTCGCCGGCACCTGATGACAGCATAGCTCGGTTTGCAATTCCTCCACTTGCTGTCCACCAGACATGTCTATCAGATGTTGTTTTCGTGAAACAATGAAGAGATGACCGAGAGAGTGTTGACAAACAACCGAAATGGAATCATGACACAAAAGTGTTCAATCTGCCGAAGAGCTAGTGTCAATCAATCTTGCCATCAAGTTGAAGGAACTGTCCACTGCCTGAAGATGTTGTAATGGAGGATGCTAGACATGTGTCTTTTATTGAAATACCTTCATACGAAAGTAGGTTTTAATAGCTCGGAAACAACAGAAAGTCACTATCAATAGAAAACCTGAAAATAAACGTTTCACCAGGTCTAAAACCGATATTCGTGCACATGATCTATCATTATAATTGACTGATGGTTTAGATTAATACATTTAGCATCCTGCAAAGAGAAAAAAAGTTCGAAGTCTCCTGACTATCGGACGAAAGACTGTTTCGGATATATCGTCTTGGCTAAAGATATTGACCTTGCGCTACAGCTTTGGTATTAAACTATCATTCAGTTAGGCAACGTCGAACTTACAGTGGGCATATTTAATGTGTTGGATTGTAGCATCTCACAGGAAGGCTAACTCCAACCTGAGCATCTTACACGCAAGTGACAACATCGCAAGTACATGTATTTACTGCATGTGCACAACAGTTTTTCAGGCCGGCACAGCTCTGCAAATAATGCAACACTGCAGTTCGTTTGGAATATTCAAAAAGGCTTTACTCCAGAATTGCTGTTCGCATCACGGGTGAACTTAAGCATCCTCTTCAGTTCATTTTGAAATGTTTTTAATGTATACACATATATAACAAAGTTAAAACTGTGGTTTGCAAGTGCTATCGATGTGGAAGTCGCCCCAAGTGCGAAAAAGGCTTTGTAATCGTTTTCCATGGTTAAAAAGAAATATTTAACATTAAGATACTCGACATTGCTACACAGAGCCCAGATGATGGTATACGGTAACGTAGTGATTAGGCACAAAAAGGCAACTAGAAGGAGGGTAAGCAAATCCTGTACCTCAGCTCTGTTCTTTCCTGATGAAGAGATTTTCCCGCGTGACCTCCAAACACGGAAAATGATGAGGATACTGGCGACAAATATTATCACCCAAGGAATACTGTAGGGAAGAACTACGGTCAAAATTTGGTTAAGCAAAAATGTTTCGAGCGCGGTCATTTGTAGCAAGCAGGGTCGCCTGATTGTGACCAATCATAAACATCGTAATAAACAAGGATGGGTACATTCATAGCAAACATGGAGACAAAAATTAGCACTAGGATCAACCGACGCCTCTTTGTTGTGACAAGAGCTCTGACATATAAAGGGAACCAGACACCGATGCAACGTTCTAACGTATATGTTACGATGATGTATGAAGATATAGATGTCAAGGTTCTTCTGAAGTAGCGGATCGTTTTACAGGCCACCGTAGCCTCAATTGAAAATACATCTTCCATATAAAAGTAGCCACTCGCGTGTGTATGTATGCCTGTGCGGATCCAGGACCACAAGCCGTACAGTAAAGCGACGAGGTCTGCCACAGCAAGGGGGAGGAGGTACGTCGTGGTTCTGCGATCCTTTCCGCTCACTCGACTAAAGACAACAATGGAAAGAAGGTTACCAAAGATGCCTAAAATGACAATGACTCCAAGAAGGTACCTGTCGACGATGTTCGATAATGCTTGAACTACCTCAAAAAAGATACTCCTTTTCGTCCAATCTCTTCTGATAGATGGAAAAGTTGCCGTCGCCTGATGACAACATAGCTCGGTTTGCAATTCATCCTCTTGGTGTCTATCCGACATGTCTATCAGATGTTGTTTTCGTGAAACAATCAGCAGATAACAGAGACAGTGTTGACCAACAACCGAAATGGAAATGTACAATAGTGTTCATTTGTAGTCTGCCGAAGACGAAGTGTCAAATTGATCTTGCCACCAAGAGAAAGGATGTTACCCTGTCTGAAACATGCTGTATAATGGAAGATGTCAGACTTGCGTCTATATTGAAATACCTTCATACGAAATAAAAGTGGGTTTAAATAGCTCGGAAACAACAGAAAGTCACTATCAATAGAAAACCTGAAAATAAATTTTTCACTAGGTTTAAAATCATTCAATCAGGCAACGTCAAACTTAATACAGTGGGTATTTTTAGTGCGTGCATTGGAGCATCTTACAGGGAGCCTGACTCAAACTTGAGCATCCTGCACGATACTGCAGCTACAACATCGCAAGTACACCACGTGCGCACAACAGTTTTTCAAGCCAGCACATGAACTCTGGCGAAAATGCAACGCTGCAGTTCTTTCGGAGAATTCAAAAATGCTTTACTCCAGTCACAGAATTCCTGCTCACATCACGGGTAAACTTCAGCATCCTTTTCAATTCATTTTGAAATGTTTTTAATGTACACACATAAATAACGAAGTTAAAACTATGGTTAGCAAGTGCTATCGACGTGGAAGTCGACCCAAGTGCGAAAAGTGCTTTGTAATCGTTTTCCATGGTTAAAAAGAAATATTGAACATTGAGATACTCGACATTGCTACACAAACCCCAGATGATGGTATACGGTAAGGTCGTGATTAGGCACAAAAAAGCAACTAGAAGGAGGGTAAGCAAATCTTGTACCTCAGCCCTGTTCTTTCCTGAGGACGAGATTTTCCCACCTGACCTCCATACGCGAAAAATGATGAGGATACTGGCTACAAATATCATTACCCAAGGAATACTGAACGGAAGAACTACAGTCAAAATTTGGACAAGCATAAATGTTTCGAGAGCGGTCATATGTGGGACATGAAAGAAGCAAGCAGGGTCGCCTGATTGTGACCAATCATACACATCGTAATGAACAAGGACGGGTGCATTCAGAGCAAACATGGAGGCAAAAATTAGTACTAGGATCAACCGACGTCTCTTTGTTGTGACAAGAGCTCTGACGTATAAAGGGAACCAGACGCCAATGCAACGTTCTGACGTGTAGGCAACGATGATGTATGAAGATACACGTCATGGTCCTGCTGAAGTAGCGGATCGTTTTACAAGCCACCGTAGCCATTTGTGTATCTATGCATCCCTGTGCGGATCCAGAACCACAAGGCGTAAAGCAGAGCAACAAGGTCCGCAACAGCGAGGGGGAGGAGGTACGTCGTAATTCTGTGATCCTTCCCTCCCACTCGACTAAAGACCACGATAGAAAGAAGGTTGCCAAAGATGCCTAAAATGACAATGACTCCCAGAAAGTACCTGTTTACGATGTTCGATAATGCTTGAACTACCTCAAAGAAGATACTCCTTTTCGTCCAATCTGTTCTGACAGATGGAGAAGTCGCCGGCGCCTAGAATAGCGCGGTTGGCAACTCTTCCTCTTGGTGTCTATCCGACATGTCTTGATGTTGTCTTCGTGAAGCAATCAGCAGACAACCGAGACAGTGTTGACCAACAACCGAAATGGAATCATGGTACAATAGTGTTCATTCTGCCGAAGAGCTAGTGTCAATCAATCTTGCCACCAAGTTAAAGGAACTGATGTCCCCTGCCTGAAGCATGTTGTAATGGAAGATGCCACACATGCGTCTAATTGAATACATGTACCTTCATACGATATGAAAGTGGACTTTAATACATGCACTGTAAATCTGTCTGAACACGAAATTAAACACGAAACTAAACGGGAATATGCAACAGTTTTTAAACATCTAAACGCGTTTAGTTCTCCATATTCCAACGAAATAGATTAATGTGTTTCCAGGACGGCAAAAAATTATTAAACTGACTGATTTAGACTGAAAAAGTGACAAAAAAAGCGTTGGAAGATGAAGGAAAAAAGTATAAAAAGGCACGCAGTAAAGAGTGAATAATACCGGCAGGCAGATTCGATCCAGGGCCCACCTGCAACATGCATAATCTGGACCAACGCTCTAACCACTACGCCACTGGGGCTACACGCCCTGGCCTGGAATTTTTCTTTGGGTAACTCGGAAAACCTGTCTACTGTATTATTTCCTCCTGAACGTTAAAGCGTGAAGTTAGACCTGGAATAAGTTTATTCCACCTTTATGCATCTGATTTATATCTTTTATATCCTGGGGGAAAAAAATTCGCCGGCGGGAGATATAGCGAAACGACAAATTTGACCAATTCCACCCGAGCCGTGAACCAGCCCTAAACACGATGTTCAGGATTCCTTCATGTTTCGTGTTTAGGGGAAACTGAACGAGATGTTTATAAGTTAAACAAGACATTTACAAGACATTTAGATTTACTGTTTTCTAAATGCAGTGTTTAGGTCATCTGTTCATTTCTAATGGAAAACTAATCGCGTTTAGATGTTTAAAAAGTGTTGCATATTCCCGTTTAGTTTCGTGTTTAGACTTTAGATTTACAGGACAACAAATGATATATTTCGGCATTTTAGGCAACAAGACGTATGTTTCTAGGCGGATAGAACGCCTGTCCTGATGATATGTTCAGTTATATTCACGTAATGTGTTAAGTTGTGTTTTGTTAAACACAAAACTAAACGCTAAACGCGTCACCTGGATTTACAGTGTGTAGTTCTGAAACAACAGAACGTCACTATCAATAGAAAACCCAAAAATAAATTTCTCACTAGGTTTAAAGCCGATATTCGTGTACATGATCTAACATTATAACAGACTGATGGTTGGATTTAAATAAATTTAGCATCCTGAAACTGAAACAAAAGTTCAAAGTTTCCTAATTTTCAGACGAAAGATTGTTTCGGATATACCGTCTTGGCTAAAGATACTGACCTTACGTTAATGCTTTGGTAACTATCATTAAGTCAGGCAACGTCAAAGTTACAGTGGGCATTTTAATGCGTTGGATTGGAGCATCTTACAGCCAGGGAGCCAAACTCCAACTTGAGCATCCTGCATGATGCCGTAGCTACAACATCGGAAATGTACATTGCTTGTGCACAACAGTTTTTCAAGCCAACACAAAATGTGCTAAAATGCAACTCTACAGTACTTTTGAAGTACATGTATTCAAAAATGCTTTTCTCCGGTCACAGAATTCCTGTTTGCATCACGGGTCAACTTCAACATTCTTTTCAATTCATTTTGAAATGTTTTTAATGTACACACATATATAACAAAGTTAAAGCTGTGATTAGCGAGAGATATTGACGTGGCAGTCTGCCCAAGTGCGAAGAAGGCTTTGTAATCGTTTTCCGTGGTTAAAAAGAAATATTTAACATTAAGATACTCGACATTGCTACACAAAGCCCAAATGATGGTATAGGGTAAGGTCGTGATTAGGCACAAAAAGGCAACTAGAAGGAGGGTAAGCAAATCTTGTACCTCAGCTCTGTTCTTTCCTGACGACGAGATTTTTCCGCGTGACCTCCACACACGAAGAATGATGAGGATACTGGCTACAAATATCATCACCCAAGGAATACTGTACGGAAGAACTACGGTCAAAATTTGGGCAAGCATAAATGTTTCGAGAGCGGTAATATGTGGGAGATGAAAGAAGCAAGCAGGGTCTCCTGATTGTGACCAATCATACACATCGTAATAAACAAGAACGGGTACATTCAGAGCAAACATGGAGGCAAAAATTAGTGCAAGGATCAACCGACGTCTCTTTGTTGTGACAAGAGCTCTGACGTATAAAGGGAACCAGACGCCAATGCAACGTTCTGACGTATAGGCTGCGATGATGTATGAAGATACACACGTCATGGTCCTGCTGAAGTAGCGGAGCGTTTTACAGGCCACCGTAGCCTCGATTGAAAATACATCTTCCATGTAAAAGTAGCCACTCGCGTGTGTATGTATGCCTGTGCGGATCCAGGACCACAAGCCGTACAGTAAAGCGACGAGGTCTGCCACAGCAAGGGGGAGGAGGTACATCGTGGTTCTGCGATTCTTCCCTCCCACTCGGCTAAAGACCACAATAGAAAGAAGGTTACCAAAGATGCCTGAAATGACAATAACTCCCAGAAGGTACCTGTCGACGATGTTCGATAATGCTTGAACTACCTCAAAGAAGATACTCCTTTTCGCCCAATCTGTTTTGACAGATGGAGAAGTGGCCGTCGCCTGATGACAACATAGCTCGGTTTGCAATTCATCCTGTTGGTGTCTACCCGACATGTCTATCAGATGTTGTTTTCGTGAAACAGTCAGCAGACATGAACCGAGACAGTGTTGACGAACAACCGAAATGGAAATGGTACAATAGTGTTCAGTTGTAGTCTCCCGAAGACGTAGTGTCACGCAGGGAAAGGATGTGTACCCTGCCTGAAGCATGTTGTATTATGGAAGATGTCAGACATNATATAACAAAGTTAAAGCTGTGATTAGCGAGAGATATCGACGTGGAAGTCTGCCCAAGAGCAAAAAAGGCTTTGTAATCGTTTTCCGTGGTTAGAAAGAAATATTTAACATTAAGATACTCGACATTGTTACACAGAACCCAGATGATGGTATACGGTAAGGTTGTGATTAGGCACAAAAAGGCAACTAGAAGGAGGCTAAGCAAATCTTGTACCTCAGCTCTGTTCTTTCCTGAGGACGAGATTTTTCCGCCTGACCTCCATACGCGAAAAATGATGAGGATACTGGCTACAAATATCATGACCCAAGGAATACTGTACGGAAGTACGACGGTGAAAATTTCGGCAAGCAAAAATATTTCGACGGCGGTAATATGTGGGAGATGAAAGAAGCAAGCAGGGTCTCCTGATTGTGACCAATCATACACATCGTAATAAACAAGGACGGGTACATTCAGAGCAAACATGGAGGCAAAAATTAGTGCAAGGATCAACCGACGTCTCTTTGTTGTGACAAGAACTCTGACGTATAAAGGGAACCAGACGCCAATGCAACGTTCTGACGTGTAGGCAACGATGATGTATGAAGATACACAGGTTGCGGTCCTGCTGAAGTAGCGGATCGTTTTACAGGCCACCGTAGCCTCGATTGAAAATACATCTTCCATGTAAAAGTAGCCACTCGCGTGTGTATGTATGCCTGTGCGGATCCAGGACCACAAGCCGTAGAGTAGAGCAACAAGGTCGGCCACAGCGAGAGGGAGGAGGTACGTCGTGATTCTGTGATCCTTCCCTCGCACTCGACTAAAGACAACAATGGAAAGAAGGTTACCGAAGATGCCTAAAATGACAACGACTCCCAGAAGGTACCTGTCGACGATGTTTGACAATATTTGAACTACCTCAAAGAAGATACTCCTCTCGGTCCAATCTTGACTTACCAATGAAGACGTTGCCGGCGCCTGGTGACAGCATTGCTCGGTTTGGTTATCAACTTGCAGCTGTTGACCCCACATTGCTTTCAGATGTTGGTGTGTGGTTGTCCTCTAGTATCCGTATTTTAAATTTTGGTTAATGAACGTTGTGTTTTGGCATCGTCCATGTCGATAAGAAAGTGACACTCATAAGGAAACAAATTAAGTTTTGGTCGCCGTAAACAACAAGCAGAAAACCGAATGTTGACCAACCGAAGTGGAAACGTGACAACAGTATTACCATCACGAAGAGCTGTCAAACAACTTCATTCCTTCCTATACCTTCCCTGGCAACTGTCAATCAAGTTAAGACCTGTAACGTTACCCTGTCCAATGCATTTTCTGATGGAGCCGGTCGCACATGTGTTTGATGGAGGACGAAATTCGAAAAGGGAAGTAGCCGATAGCTCAGAAACAATACAAAATCCCAATATAATCTCTCACTATGATTAGAACAGCATGGTCGTGTATTATTATCAACACTTTATAAATAGGTGCTGGAGGCAGATGAAAGAGCATCAAAAATAGAAAGACTACATTTACACATGACCGTTTGAACGTAGTGCTTCGTGTACATGTCTTTCTCGTGTAGCGCGATGACCATATGGCACACGTTGTGGTAGTTTGCGGTTTGAGGTCGAAAAACGCGAACACTAAATTAGAAGTACACAAACAAGTACGGTATTTTCCCCGCAGATTCAACCTTGATTAGGTATTAAGAAGTCAGTGACGCTAAAAAGTTACAGAAACTTTTCTTGATCCGTCAAGAATATAAACGGTGATTTTTGACTTTAACCTGTTTTCAATAGAAATTCATTCCTCTTTTGGCATTGTTCGCCCTTTATAATTTGTGTGAATGGGAGGTACGTTGTATTGTATTTCATTGTGTAGGCCTACTCGAAACGGGTGCCGATAATTAGAAATATTCGCAAACTGATTCTTCATGAAGCAATCGACTTTAGCTTAATAGTGAGAGATCCCTGTACACCACTACAGAACGATTTTTTAAGATAGTCTTCTACTGTCCCAAAAATGGCATGAAACTTTGATATGGGCGTACACATGGATTTACGGCCTATTGTAAGTTCATGCTAAAAGGTATAAAGAGGAAGGGCCTGGCGCCTTATTTCCAGTTGTTACCGCTTGGTGTCAGCAGCGCATGGGACCTCACAGCTCATTAAAATTGAGAATTGAGAATAAAATCCTCTTCAAACGGTCGTGTACAATATGTAAGAGCACAAGCCTAACAGCAATGGTTCACTGGTGTTAGGCCTAGGGGGAATCCAGGCAGACTAATTCCCTTTGAGGTGGATGAAAGTATGGCTGGTATGCACTATGGATATCCAAAGAACCACGACCCATGCATGGATCATCGATATGAAAAATATACACACGATGCGACAAATACATCGCACTGCTGTTTCCTGGCCCCAGGCAGAGGATGTTAGCCTGGTTCCACTGGCCGACTCCAGACGGCATTCACACTTGACACTAGCGGCGAAATATCGTGCCTCATTTCACCACTAGCGTAGGTGGAAGGCCGCCATTTTGGATTTTGCCGGCGCGCATGTAGAAATATTTCGGTCGGCCTAATCGCACAATTCTTTCTAATTAGTATTCAGTCGATTTCTAATACCGCTTGTTATCAACACGAAGTCCTTTTAGTCTGAAAATATTCGCCTGGAACCCAACAGCACCACTTTTCAACATCATCTATCATTTAGCGTACATGTAGATGCCACTGGGTTGGCGGTGACACGGCTGGCCTGTTCACGATGGTTAAAAACCTTTACCAAAATGTAGTAATCTGCACTACTTTTAAGATGGAAACCTAGCACCTGCGCTAGTGGTGTTATAGAAGATAACGCCATCTAGTGTCAAGTGTGGACGGCATTGTGAATATCAGTCAGCGCCACCATCGATGGCCAGAGGAACGGCTTGCAATCAGCGCCACGCTACCTGTATGTTTATTTACAGCTTACCGTTAGGTCAGAAATCTGGTTGATTTGGGGTCACAAGAATGGTTGGGCCAGATTTCCGGTTGGGGCAGACAAATGGTTGTAACAGCCCCTCTTTAGCACGTAACAGAGAGCCTGATTCCAACTCGGGCGTCGATCGCACGTCAAGGACAACACCCCAACTGCAGCGAACACCCCAACTGCAGCGAACGCCCGAGTTGGAGTTTGTTGCCAGTTTTAGTGCTGCATTGTGCATTTCCCCCAGAGATGGCGATCTTTGAGCGGACATTGAGGCGAAATAAAATGTAGAAGATGTACAAAAAGATTCTCATTTATTCAGCAATCTACTTCTATTACAAAATATCAGCTGAAAACGAGATTCTGCGCACACAATACATGTAATATCAATATAACATCATTGCGATCATATCCAACTAGAAATTTCATTTCTGAAAGCTAGCATGTGCGCCAACAGTTTACTGTTCTGTTACGATATGGCGCCACAAGGTTATGCGACCCGCCTTGGCTTGTGAAGTTGTGAGGGCTTCGTGAATATAGGCCCTTGGTCTTATTTGGGCATGTTCGTCCTGATTATTACGTCAATTCCGGGCCAAAGGCTACCTGTACCATACATAATCTACGTGAAAGCCCTTATGAAACATTCGATATCGTGGAAAGAGCTGATGAAGTCTAAATGCATTTCCAGTTTTGTAACGTAAGTCCGGGCGGGGGGGGATAACAATCCCTCCTTAGCGTTTGCAACAGAGATCAGAGTAGATTGGTTCCATACCTCACCACTGGGGCTCATACTGAGATAGAGTGTTGCTTTTACCGTATATTATCAAGTCAGCGAGAATGGCGCTGACTGGTTGAATCAGCTGCCTTTCGACCGATCACAGAAGGCGATACCGATTTTTGGTACAAGCCCTAGCGGTGAGACAAGGAATTAATCTAAATTCAAAGGAAGGGTTTGACACCGCCATGTGAAATTTTTACTCACAAGAGTGAAGAATAAGTCGGTATAATATTCTCATTTGGCGCTCCATAAGCTAACACTATCAGTTTCCAAGCCATTAGGGAGGTTTCGCAAGCGCCCGGTTAGGCCATACGACGACGTTTATCTACATGTATTGTTTGGGTATACCCACACAATAGATAAACGTCGTCGTAGGGCCTAACCGGGCGCTTGCGAAACCTCCCTATTATCCTTGTCTATATCAGATTACCGGATGCCAAACTATCTAATGTAGTGGCCACCGTCTGTTAATTGTCAGTGAGTACAACCCCTGATTGTATTGATTTCATCAAGTGTCCTACATGTATAATTGATTCCCTGTCATACTAGGGACTTCCGGCAAGGCTCCGTATCGTCGATCCGTATCACGTATGACGTATCGAGCTAATGCATTTTCTATTGAAGTCATACGTCATACGTAATACGGATCTTACGGAAAATTGGACTCCTAAAATGACGTCAGCAACAAAATGGTAGCAAATACCGACGAAGTTCCTAGCCCAAGCGACGGCTGCGGTAACCATGGTAACCAAAATGGCGCTCACATGAATTTAGCAGTTCCCCCATGCCCCCCACATCGTCATGAGATCGTATGCAAATTAATGTTAATGAGGGCCGTGCGTATCGTCTACACACACACACACTGAACGGGTATTGCCTAGTTAATCTAAATTCAAAGGAAGGGTTTGACACCGCCATGTGAAATTTTTACTCACAAGAGTGAAGAATAAGTCGGTATAATATTCTCATTTGGCGCTCCACAAGCTAACACTTTATCAGTTTCCAAGCCATTATCCTTGTCTGCATCAGATTACCGGATGCCAAACTATCTAATGTAGTGGCCACCGTCTGTTAATTGTCAGTGAGTACAACCCCTGATTGTATTGATTTCATCAAGTGTCCTACATGTATAATTGATTCCCTGTCATAATATGACTGTCTCACTTACGGAAGAATCCAACTCACCTCGACGCGAGTCCAGGACATAAAAATTTTGTAAGTTCTAAAAATATCGTAATATAGTAGGGGTAGCATAATGGTAGATGGAACAGCTTAGGTATAAAACAAGCTGTTCCATTTACCATTATGCTACCCTCTATATTACGGTATTATTAGAACTTAGAAAATTTTTATGACATGGACTCGCGTCGAGGTAAGCTGGATTCTCCCGTATATAGCAATGGGTAAATGACAAGTTGATGGTCACCGGTGTGGCGTTTTCTAGTGTTCCCCATATCTCAGTGTTTCCATACAATAAACAGTTAGAGATCATGATATGGGTCAGAGGGTGTACCCCATAGTTGGTCGCACACCGCCTTCCAATATGGCCGCTAGGTGGCCATCTCTTATCTATACAATATATTTCCTTCACTTAGTAGGGATGGGGTCATCGATCCCTGGTCTTATCTCTGAAACTACTCGTTGTGATTAGGCACAAAAAGGCAACTAGAAGGAGGGTAAGCAAATCCTGTACCTCAGCTCTGTTCTTTCCTGAGGACGAGATTTTTCCGCGTGACCTCCACACACGAAAAATGATGAGGATACTGGCGACAAATATTATCACCCAAGGAATACCGTACGGAAGTACTACGGTCAAAATTCGGACAAGCAAAAATTTTTCAAGGGCGGTCATATGTGGGAGATGAAAGAAGCAAGGAGGATCTCCTGATTGTGACCAATCATACACATCGTAATAGAGAAGGACGGGTACATTCAGAGCAAACATGGAGGCAAAAATTAGTACAAGGATCAACCGACGCCTCTTTGTTGTGACAAGAGCTCTGACGTATAAAGGGAACCAGACGCCAATGCAACGTTCTAACGTATAGGCTACGATGATCGATGCACACGTCAAGGTTCTTCTGAAGTAGCGGATCGTTTTACAGGCCACCGTAGCCTCGATTGAAAATACATCGTCCACGTATAGTAGCCATTCGCGTGTGTATGTATGCCAGTACGGACCCAGGCCCACAAGGCGTACAGTAGAACGACAAGGTCTGCCACAGCAAGAGGGAGGAGATACGCCGTGGTTCTGCGATCCTTCCCTCCCAATCGACTAAAGACCACAATGGAAAGAAGGTTACCAAAGATGCCTAAGATGACAACGACTCCCAGAAAGTACCTGTTGACGATGTTCGATAATGCTTGAACTACCTCAAAGAAGATACTCCTTTTCGTCCAGTCTGTTCTGATAGATGGGTATGTCGCCGGCACCTGATGACAGCATAGCTCGGTTTGCAATTCCTCCACTTGCTGTCCACCAGACATGTCTATCAGATGTGTTTTCGTGAAACAATGAAGAGATGACCGAGAGAGTGTTGACAAACAACCGAAATGGAATCATGGCACAAAAGTGTTTAATCTGCCGAAGAGCTAGTGTCAATCAATCTTGCCATCAAGTTAAAGGAACTGTCCACTGCCTGAAGATGTTGTAATGGAGGATGCTAGATATGTGTCTTTTATTGAAACACCTTCCTACGAAATGAAAGTAGGTTTTAATAGCTCGGAAACAACAGAAAGTCACTATCAATAGAAAACCTGAAAATAAACTTTTCACCAGATATTCGTGCACATGATCTATCATTATAATTGACTGATGCTTTAGATTAATACATTTAGCATCCTGCAAAGAGAAAAAAAGTTCGAAGACTCCTGACTATCGGACGAAAGACTGTTTCGGATATACATGTACCGTGTTGGCTAAAGATATTGACCTTGCGTTAGTGCTTTGGTAACTGTCATTCTGTCAGGCAACGTCGAACTTAAAAGGGCATTTCTCATGCGTTGGATTGTAGCATCTTACAGGGAGCCTGACTCAAACTTGAGCATCCTGCGCGATACTGCAGTTACAACATCGCATGTATACACTGGGTGTGCCCAACAGTTTTTCAAGCCAGCACAAATGTGCTAAAATGCAACTCTGCAGTAATTTTGGTCAGTACATGTATTCAAAAATGCTTTTCTCCGGTCACAGAATTCCTGTTCGCATCACGGGTCAACTTCAACATTCTTTTCAATTCATTTTGAAATGTTTTTAATGTACACACATATATAACAAAGTTAAAGCTGTGATTAGCGAGAGATATCGACGTGGAAGTCTGCCCAAGAGCAAAAAAGGCTTTGTAATCGTTTTCCGTGGTTAGAAAGAAATATTGAACATTGAGATACTCGACATTGTTACACAGAACCCAGATGATGGTATACGGTAAGGTCGTGATTAGGCACAAAAAGGCAACTAGAAGAAGGAGGCTGAGCATATCTTGTACCTCAGCTCTGTTCTTTCCTGAAGACGAAATTTTTACCACATGACCTCCATATGGGAAGAGTGATGAGGATACTGGCTACAAATATCACGACCCAAAGAATACTGTACGGGAGAAGTACATGTACGGTCGAATGCGGCACTTTTACCTGAATAGGCCCTTTCGAAAGTCGGCCATTTCGGCGCCGAGGGTAAAATCAAATGGGAGAATGTAGGTTTAAAGTGTCAGTTAGGCCTACATGTTATTCACATAATGTAGTATATGTTCAGGTGTAGAAAATGACCAATTCCCCGAAAAAATACTTATGACAACCAATTTTTTTCATACTACTCAATGGTTTGGCCACCACCACAATTCTGCCAAATTTCAAGGTTTCTGGCACTTACAATACATGTATTTCTGCATTTTATGGCAAAACGTAATGCATTTTCCCATTTGATTTTACCCTCGGCGCCGAAATGGCCGACTTTCGAAAGGGGCCTATGCACTTGCTGTGAAATTGAAAATGAAATAGCGATTGCGATGCAACCACCCTACAGCAGCACCCCCGGCAGGTTCCGTACATCACAAAAGAAGCAAGCTCAAGTGCAATCGTCGACAGAACTGATTTAACCGAAGTAATAGGCAACACCGATCATGCAGACCACGCGAGAATATACGCGTGGTTTTGAACTGATAGTACACCAATGCCACCTATTATTCATGACGATTCAAGGTGTGATTGGCCGTGCTTGGTGAACCGCATCTCTCGAACAATGGGCCTAGGTCAACGCTAGGTGTCTCGTCTGCTCTATCAGTAGTCATCACGTGACCAATTGGCGCTCCCCATTACCTTACTCCTATGAATAAAGTTCAAGGAGATTAATATATACGTAGAGTGCAATCGCCCCTGAAAAATCCAATGTGCATCAGTCATCGGGATGCTGTTTCCAATTTTTTGCCTTTTCTTCATCATGTCTATACGTACACAAATTTGCGTATATGCGTATTTTTCATGGTGTCAATGGGTGTACGGCTATATCAGATTCAGAACATTTTTGGCCAAATTCTCGCCGAAATCTGCACAGCGCAGGTTATTTCCCTCAACAATATGACGTGCCAGACTTCCTTCACCTTGGGACTCCATAGTCCGTCGGATTGGACTAAAAGCCGTGGTCCCTTGTACCTGAGTGTCTATGCCAGGGCAAGTAAAAGACCCCACGCAGGTGGACTGTAGCCTGTCGTGGACTCCATACCTCCGGCAAACACCCAACAGGGTTACGAGGCCGGTAATGATATACTAAGATATTGACCTTACATGTACGTTAGCGGTTAGAGCTTTGGTAACTATCATTTAGTCAGGCAACATCGAACAACGTCGAGTAGGCATTTTTAATGCGTTGGATTGTAGCATCTTACAGGAAGCCTGACTCCACTTGCGCATCTTACACCCAAGTGACATCATAGCAAGTACTGGCCAGCATAGCTCTGCGGATAATGCAACTCTGCAGTTCTTTTGAAATATTCAAAAAGGCTCTGCGGATAATGCAACTCTGCAGTTCTTTTGAAATATTCAAAAAGGCTTTAATCCAGAATTCCTGTTCGCATACGGATGAACTTCAGCATCCTCTTCAGTTCATTTTGAAATGTTTTTAATGTACACACATATATAACAAAGTTAAAACTGTGGTTAGCAAGAGCTATCGACGTGGAAGTCTGCCCAAGTGCAAAAAAGGCTTTGAAATCGTTTTCCGTAGTTAAAAAGAAATATTGAACATTAAGATACTCGACATTGCTACACAGAGCCCAGATGATGGAATACGGTAACGTTGTGATTAGGCACAAAAAGGCAACTAAAAGGAGGGTAAGCAAATCTTGTACCTCAGCTCTGTTCTTTCCTGAGGACGAGATTTTCCCGCGTGACCTCCACACACGAAAAATGATGAGGATACTGGCGACAAATATTATCACCCAAGGAATACCGTATGGAAGTACTACGGTAAAAATTTCGGCAAGCAAAAATGTTTCGAGGGCGGTCATTTGTGGGAGATAAAAGAAGCAAGCAGGGTCTCCTGATTGTGACCAATCATACACATCGTAATAAACAAGGACGGGTGAATTCAGAGCAAACATGGAGGCAAAAATTAGTACTAGGATCAACCGACGTCTCTTTGTTGTGACAAGAGCTCTGACGTATAAAGGGAACCAGACGCCAATGCAACGTTCTGACGTATAGGCTGCGATGATGTATGAAGATACACAGGTCATGGTCCTGCTGACGTAGCGGAGCATTTTACAGGCCACCGTAGCCTCGATTGAAAATACATCTTCCATGTAAAAGTAGCCACTCGCGTGTTTATGTATGCCTGTGCGGATCCAGGACCACAAGCCGTACAGTAAAGCGACGAGGTCTACAACAGCAAGGGGGAGGAGATACATCGTGGTTCTGCGATTCTTCCCTCCCACTCGGCTGAAGACCACAATAGAAAGAAGGTTACAAGATGCCTGAAATGACAATGACTCCCAGAAGGTACCTGTCGACGATGTTCGATAATGCTTGAACTACCTCAAAAAAGACACTCCTTTCCGCCCAATCTGTTTTGACAGATGCAGAAGCTGCCGTCGCCTGATGACAACATAGCTCGGTTTGCAATTCATCCTCTTGGTGTCTACCCGACATGTCTATCAGATGTTGTTTTCGTGAAACAGTCAGCAGACATGAACCGAGACAGTGTTGACGAACAACCGAAATGGAAATGGTACAATAGTGTTCAGTTGTAGTCTCCCGAAGACGTAGTGTCACGCAGGGAAAGGATGTGCACCCTGCCTGAAGCATGTTGTATTATGGAAGATGTCAGACATGCATCTATATTGAAATACCTTCATACGAATGAAAGTGGGCTTAAATAGATCGGAAACAACACAAAGCCGCTATCAATAGAAAACCTGAAAATAAATTTCTCACGACGTTTAAAACCGATATTCGTGTACACATAATCTAACCATTATAATTGACTGATGGTTAGATTTAAGTAAATTTACATGTAGCACCCTGAAAGTGAAAAAAAGTTCGAAGTCTCCTGACTTTCGGACGAAAGATTGTTTGGGATACATCTTCTTGACTAAAGATATTTACCTTGCGTTAGTGCTTTGGCAACTATCTTTCAGTCAGGCAACGGCGAATTTCCAGGACATTTTTAATGCGTTGGACTGTGTAGCATCTTACCGGAAGCCTGACTCCAACTTGAGCATCCTGCACGATACTGTAGCTACAACAACCCAAGTATACACTGCGTGTGCACAACAGTTTTTCAAGCCAACACAAATGTGCTAAAATGCAACTCTGCATTACTTTTGGAACACATGTAGGCACATAATGTATTGTTCAGGTGTAGAAAATGACCAATTCCCCGAAAAAATACTTATGACAACCAATTTTTTTCATACTACTCAATGGTTTGGCCATCACCACATTTCTGCCAAATTTCAAGCGTTTCTGGCACTTATTTCTGCATTTTATGGCAAAACGTAATGCATTTTCCCATTTGATTTTACCCTCGGCGCCGAAATGGCCGACTTTCGAAAGGGGCCACTGCCCTTGCTGTGAAATTGAAAATGAAACAGCGATTGCGATGCATAGTACACCCTACAGCAGTACCCCCGGCAGATTCCGTACATCACAAAAGAAGCAAGCTCAAGTGCAATCGTCGACAGAACTGATTTACCCGAAGTAATTACCTTACTCCTATGAATAAAGTTCAAGGAGATTAATATATACGTAGAGTGCAATCGCCCCTGAAAAATCCAATGTGCATCAGTCATCGGGATGCTGTTTCCAATTTGTTGCCTTTTCTTCATCATGTCTATGCGTACACAAATTGGCGTATATGCGTATTTTTCATGGTGTCAATGGGTGTACGGCTATATCAGATTCAGAACATTTTTGGCCATAATTCTCTCCGAAATCTGCACAGCGCAGGTTATTTCCCTCAACAATATGACGTGCCAGACTTCCTTCACCTTGGGACTCCATAGTCCGTCGGATGGGACTAAAAGCCGTGGTCCCTTGTACCTGAGTGTCTATGCCAGGGCAAGTAAAAGACCCCACGCAGGTGGACTGTAGCCTGTCGTGGACTCCATACCTCCGGCAAACACCCAACAGGGTTACGAGGCCGGTAATGATATACTAAGATATTGACCTTACATGTACGTTAGCGGTTAGAGCTTTGGTAACTATCATTTAGTCAGGCAACATCGAACAACGTCGAGTAGGCATTTTTAATGCGTTGGATTGTAGCATCTTACAGGAAGCCTGACTCCACTTGCGCATCTTACACCCAAGTGACATCATAGCAAGTACTGGCCAGCATAGCTCTGCGGATAATGCAACTCTGCAGTTCTTTTGAAATATTCAAAAAGGCTCTGCGGATAATGCAACTCTGCAGTTCTTTTGAAATATTCAAAAAGGCTTTAATCCAGAATTCCTGTTCGCATACGGATGAACTTCAGCATCCTCTTCAGTTCATTTTGAAATGTTTTTAATGTACACACATATATAACAAAGTTAAAACTGTGGTTAGCAAGAGCTACCGACGTGGAAGTCTGCCCAAGTGCAAAAAAGGCTTTGAAATCGTTTTCCGTAGTTAAAAAGAAATATTGAACATTAAGATACTCGACATTGCTACACAGAGCCCAGATGATGGAATACGGTAACGTTGTGATTAGGCACAAAAAGGCAACTAGAAGGAGGGTAAGCAAATCTTGTACCTCAGCTCTGTTCTTTCCTGAGGACGAGATTTTCCCGCGTGACCTCCACACACGAAAAATGATGAGGATACTGGCGACAAATATTATCACCCAAGGAATACCGTACGGAAGTACTACGGTAAAAATTTCGGCAAGCAAAAATGTTTCGAGGGCGGTCATTTGTGGGAGATGAAAGAAGCAAGCAGGGTCTCCTGATTGTGACCAATCATACACATCGTAATAAACAAGGACGGGTGAATTCAGAGCAAACATGGAGGCAAAAATTAGTACTAGGATCAACCGACGTCTCTTTGTTGTGACAAGAGCTCTGACGTATAAAGGGAACCAGACGCCAATGCAACGTTCTGACGTATAGGCTGCGATGATGTATGAAGATACACACGTCATGGTCCTGCTGACGTAGCGGAGCATTTTACAGGCCACCGTAGCCTCGATTGAAAATACATCTTCCATGTAAAAGTAGCCACTCGCGTGTTTATGTATGCCTGTGCGGATCCAGGACCACAAGCCGTACAGTAAAGCGACGAGGTCTACAACAGCAAGGGGGAGGAGATACATCGTGGTTCTGCGATTCTTCCCTCCCACTCGGCTAAAGACCACAATAGAAAGAAGGTTACCAAAGATGCCTGAAATGACAATGACTCCCAGAAGGTACCTGTCGACGATGTTCGATAATGCTTGAACTACCTCAAAGAAGACACTCCTTTTCGCCCAATCTGTTTTGACAGATGGAGAAGCTGCCGTCGCCTGATGACAACATAGCTCGGTTTGGAATTCATCCTCTTGGAGTCTATCCGACATGTCTATCAGATGTTGTTTTCGTGAAGCAATCAGCAGACAACAGAGACAGTGTTGACCAACAACCGAATGGAAATGCCGAAGAGGTAGTGTCAAATTGATCTTGCCACCAAGAGAAAGGATGTGTACCCTGCCTGAAGCACGTTGTATTATGGAAGATGTCAGACATGCGTCTATATTGAAATACATTCATACGAAATCAAAGTGGGCTTAAATAGCTCGGAAACATCAGAAAGTCACTATCAATAGAAAACCTGAAAATAAATTTCTCACTAGGTTTAAAACGGATATTCGTGTGCATGATCTAACATTACAATTGACTGATGGTTAGATTTAAATAAATTTAGCATCCTGAAAGTTCAACAAAAGTTCGAAGATTCCTGATTTTCGGACGAATGATTGTTTCGGATATACCCTCTTGGCTAGAAATATTGACCTTACATGTACGTTAATGCTTTGTTAACTATCATTCAGTCAGGCAACGTCGAACTTACATTGTGCAGTGAGCATTTTTAATGCATTGCATTGTAGCATCTTACAGGGAGCCTCACTCCAACTTGAGCATCCTGCACGATACTGCAGCTACAACATCGCAAGTATACATCACGTGTGCACAACAGTTTTTCAAGCCAGCACAAATGTGCTAAAATGCAACTCTGCAGTACTTTTGGAATACATGTATTCAAAAATGCTTTACTCCGGTCACAGAATTCCTGTTCGCATCATGGGTCGACTTCAACATTCTTTTCAATTCATTTTGAAATGTTTTTAATGTACACACATATATAACAAAGTTAAAGCTGTGATTAGCAAGAGATATCGACGTGGCAGTCAGCCCAAGTGCGAAGAAGGCTTTGTAATCGTTTTCTGTGGTGAGAAAGAAATATTTAACATTAAGATACTCGACATTGTTACACAGACCCCAGATGATGGTATACGGTAAGGTCGTGATTAGGCACAAAAAGGCAACTAGAAGGATGCTGAGCAAATCTTGTACCTCAGCTCTGTTCTTTCCTGAAGACGAAATTTTACCACGTGACCGGAAGCCTGACTCCAACTTGAGCATCCTGCACTACTGTAGCTACAACAACCCAAGTATACCCTGCGTGTGCACAACAGTTTTCAAGCCAGCACAAATGTGCTAAAATGCAACTCTGCAGTACTTTTGGAACACATGTATTCAAAAATTGATTATAGAGGTAGCCGTGTTGATCGTTGAATGAACGAGTATAGAAATGAAATAGGTAACACCGTCTTTTAAATCAACTTGGTTATATTGAGACAAGCTTTCGACCTTCTTCAAGACAGGCCCGATAGGGTCGAAAGCTTGTCTCAATATAACCAAGCTGATTTAAAAGACGGTGTTACCTATTTCATTTCTATATACTCATGTATTCAAAAATGCTTTTCTCCGGTCACAGAATTCCTGCTCGCATCACCGGTCAACTTCAACATTCTTTTCAATTCATTTTGAAATGTTTTTAATGTACACACATATATAACAAAGTTAAAGCTGTGATTAGCAAGAGATATCGACGTGGCAGTCTGCCCAAGGGCAAAAAAGGCTTTGTAATCGTTTTCCGAGGTTAAAAAGAAATATTGAACATTGAGATACGCTACATTATTACACAGACCCCAGATGATGGCATACGGTAAGGTCGTGATTAGGTCCGCTGCTTATTACGCTAGAGCTAATTCTCACCGGCAAACAGGTGACTTGTAAAAACTGGAATCGGGCCTCGTCACTGCCACCCGGATACCAAAGATCAAACGGACTGGATATGATTTACATGGAAAAGAAACTTCTATTGGCATTTCATGATTTTTTCAAACTCTCTGATGTGGAGGACTTAGTCATTAATTGATTATGCATACTGACATACCCCCGGAGGATATGTCAGTTGCCTGTTGGACGATGAGGACACATTAGGAGGAGATGTGCAAGGACAGCCGTGTGGTCTGGATACGCCTACACTTCCCGGCGATAACGAGAAATTAAGTAGGGATCTATCTTCCGAAACACCAACAACGAAAGTCAAAACGTAACAAGGACATCTCATCGAAATCTCCAGACGGTCGTCAGAGATTCTCTTTGATCTGACGGTTTTACATCGCTCTCGACACTGCCTCAAGCTGAATGTTCAAGAACACCGTTTTGATTCCAATCTAGATAATGGTTTTCCAATCCTTTTGTAGAATAAAATCTTCGCCGACAGCCGAACCCGTCTATATACATGTGTACATAAAATGACTTGGATATCGCTGAACAACTGGTGTACACGCCGTGACAACAGGTTGGTTTATCAGCCATCAGGGCTGCTTACGGTAAATCCTCGATGTTCGTTAGCTTTACTTCACTGGAAAGGAATCATGTGAAAAAGCAGTGTACGCAGCAATCAAGCGTCATACAAGTCGTCTATGACAAGGAACAGCCCTCAAGAAAACAGATTTCACAGCGGATGTAACAGGTTTAGGACCTGCTGTCTTGGGTAACCAAAATAATTCTGTACCAACAACCGAGTAGAATCGCCAACATCATGAATATTGTACAAAATCGACATGAGTGTGTACATGTACATGTACGCTAAATGAATGGTTAGTCGTGCCGGACACACGGAGTTGCTTCACGAAGTGTCTGGGAGTGGCCACCATTTCTTTCACACCGGCATAATAAGGCAAGTTTTTGCAAGGGAACTAGTCATAAATATCCTGTCCAATTACAAAGAGTGAAAAAAAAACTGAAAATTTCCCAGATACAGAATACCGTGATTGGTTGGCTCATGACATGCCCTGATTGGATGTTTTGGAAGTCAAATCAACAAAATATGCAAATGATGGTATTAGATGACTTATTCGTACCAACACGAATAATATTTTAAAAGCTAAAGTGACTAGAGTACGTACATGTAGTTAGGCTTATTTCAAACAGTTGTTGGTAATCGATAACCGGGCGAACAAAAAATCAGTTGGTCATTCCGCAAATTGCTTTTAGCATCGCACAGTCACGTCATAACGCAAAAACGACCCTAGTGGTGCGAACCAATGACGTACGACGTAACATTTAATACTCACTTCTTCACGACTCGCTGGACACCAGTGCATTGTAACAATAAAATGGTGAAAAATTGTGAAATGTACGGTACATAACATTGGAACTTGCATACCCTTGGAGCGGCGCATTCTTCGCCCGTCTCACAGACACATATAGCACGTGGTTGCAGTCTTCAAAGCAGTGACTAAAATCTGTGGTGCTATTTCAGTTCTTTCTTTCAAAATAACCAGCAGTGTGAGCTACCTTTCCTCGCTTTTGCCACGATGCATCGACAATTTGACGGCAAACTGTTGCACTGGACACAGCCCCGAATATCCAAAGGGCCGTTTCCACTAGAGCTTGCCGCCGCGTTTTGCTTAGACTGGTACCCGATCCTAACTATTTTACATCGGGCTTTTGCATATGTCAGGACCGGGCGTGCCTACCGCCTTCGTGCCTCTGATTGGTCGGTGCTGGCGCAGGTGGTAAGTATGTGAACTATTATGTTGATAGATTTTCTATTTTTAACATGGAAAACCCCCGGCGTGATTGGTGAATTTCCTGGGTCAAAGGTCGGTCACCTTCTATCTGCATTCTGGTACGTCAGCCGTATTGAGAATTGAATAAATTTACATAATTTACATAAAATTTTCAAGTGACGTCACTGTCAGAATTCCTCCACAAATGGCGGCCACGACTGTTCCTACCATTCAAAAGCGACACCATCGGTAGGACCAGGTACTAGTCTACGTTTTGCTGTGAGCGGTGCAGTTTTCACATGGTTTGGAGAGTCCTTCGATGTTTAGCAAATTATCTAGCGAGTTAACTATCCCAATGGAAACTTCACCACGGCGGGAAACCCTGTTGTGGAAACGAGGCTTTATGCGTGTTCCCAAAAAATACATAAGCTGGCCTTATAAATTTTTGGTGTTCCCCATTTCATGGAATGGCTGCTACGACAGGTACAAAAATATAAAAAAAGTTTCGAATTCCGTCTACGGGACGTCGTGGTTCAAAGGTTTTCGGACATTTGCGTTTGAGCTACCGTTCAGCGCCACCTCCGCTTGCGATCGGTAGGATTGCGAAGTACTGTGCGTTCGTGTGAGCTTAAACGATAGCGACTTGTCATCCGAGCAGCATGGCAATCTTAGACACAAAATCTTATAAAAAGCCCGCCTAAATTCGGCGTTGAATATACTATAAATGATAGGATTGAGGCAGGAGTTAATGTAACCCAACCACGTTAGCCCGCTGAATAAGTCCGGACTGACACAGTCGCCACAAGCAGAAGCAATGATGTTCATCGTAAAGAAAGGGAACCAGCAGATACAGGTTCAAAATTGATGACGTAGAACTCATGATATCGAAACTTATCCAAATGGAGCAGAACACGTTGTCGAATATCCAATAACCCATGATGTCATTGGCTACGGCGAAGGTCATAACTAAAATGGCGACCAGCATGTCGGCTATGGCTAACGAAACGTAGAAAAAGTTGGTTGTCTTGCGTAGGGATCGTTCCGTGAAGACCGCGATGCATACGAGGAGATTTCCAGCAATGGAAAGAAAGATCACAAAAGAACAGACCAGTCCGATGAGGACGGCCTGCCAGCCAGTGTATTTTGGTCCAACAACAGTGTTGTTGAGGCCGATTTGAGAATAGTTTGTATCCTCCGTGAACGTTATCGGGATCCCACTCGGGTCGATCTCGCTTCCGCTGTATTCCATGGCTAACGAGTCAAATATTTCTACACAAAGATAGCAATCTCCAGCTTTTTAAGAATGTTGATCACTTGCCTCATGGCATAAGTCGATGGCTGTTACGGCTTCAGCTTCGTCGCAAACACACGATCACGATCTCTCGAAATGAATCGGTCGAATTCCTTCTTTTTTCAACACCGAGTCTACATGAATCACCCATGGATGTATGGGGAAGCCAAGGCATCGAGACACCGCAAGCCATACATCTTGATGATTTACAATGATTTCTCAGACCAAACAAGATATATCACAGCTACACAGGAATTACCCCGCATCGACTTTTGGCTACATCGATAGCTAGATTAGTAACCATGCACTGTTTACCACGTCTTTTCGGTTTTTACATCAAACTGCTTAACCTTAGTTTTGAGGACGTATTTTCCTTTCAATAAAGATTATGCTATTCACTTTTTTTCACAGAAATTTTGCATATCCAATCGACAGCTTCACTCCTCAGTTCCTCTTAAAACTATTGCCATCAAAACCGATTTGAAAGCTTCAATACGCCTCGTGCTTGACTCCTAAAAAGATTTAATCCCCATTCGTTTCTTAGCCTCTACATGCGGGTCTATTTGTCAATAAAATCGCTTGTCAGATCCAGGAAAAACTATCTGTAACAGTCTGCCACTATCAAATCATGTAATTCCTTTGGTGGCGATCGTCACATCACTTTTCTCTTGATTAATACACGCTTGACAGGAACTAATTTATCAATGTAAGCTCTCATCCGGGAATTTGAATTTTATCGCGAGATGAAACATGCGACGTCTTCGTTTAACATCCTTCAATTGTTTAAACAAATATTAGATCCAGGATTCCACGCGTTAGTTTCGTACAAATATTGAATTGATATATCGAGGATTCCGCGCGTCAGTTTCGTACACACAAAAATGCAATCTCGATATGCGAATCTCAAGTGAACCGAACACGCAAATCACTTTTTCTTGAAATTACTTCAATCTGTCGACGAGCGATTGCCACTCGATCCAACCAGTAAAAATGTTAACTTCCAATTACGTCAACTCCACCAATACATATATGGTAATTCTATGAGGTCGCCGGGCGAGTTTGTTCCGTCAAATTCCACTTTATACCATCAACCGGGTGCGAATCGATATTAGGAAATCCCGGGAGATCTTTGCTATTTTTCCACTCGCTTCCGACTCGAACGCGCAGGAAATTACCCTTTTGGCCTACGTGTGCACCATAGGCTAAACTCTCCGTGTTAATTAACAGCTGACAATTCCTATTCCCCAAACTCTCGTCAAACTGAAATTAAGGGAGCCGTCGGGACAGGGGTCATACTGTGCTGACTCGGGGGACCGGTAGTGGCAATTTGATCCCTAGAGCTGTTGATCCAGGATTCAAAATGTTTCAATTCATCCAATAATAGGAGTGATATTCCGAAGTAATCCCAACTGATGTCAATTAATCCAACTTGACTGAAAGCTCTTCCTTACGCCGTATGATATCATGTCTGAGCTGTAGTGACTTAATCAAGTTTTAATTGTGACGGATAATGTC
The DNA here is from genome assembly GCA_002633025.1 of Notospermus geniculatus. NCBI lineage: Eukaryota > Metazoa > Nemertea > Pilidiophora > Heteronemertea > Lineidae > Notospermus > Notospermus geniculatus. The sequence goes on along the minus strand of NMRB01000379.1, from coordinate 271,177 downwards.
ACTGGGTATAGGCTCATATCCTGCCGGCGGAGTAGTACCAAGTTTAGAACAAATTTAAGCGGTTACCACACGTCTTACCGAGAATTCACTGTCGTCTAAAATTCAAAAAGTTGTCGCGGTCTGACTCGTCTAAAATTCAATAAGTTGTCGCGGTCTGAAAGTAGAAGACGAAATCGCATTAGAAATATTTCAATGGGTGAAGTCTGCAAGGGAAAGAAACTCTTGGAAAGAAAGGTTTCTGGAGAGACCGTGGCATCCTGAGAACATCAGGGGTTCTTTAAAAGCGCTCGCTCACTTCGTCACCGCACACAAACCCCTCAGGACATTGGTCGATTCTGGCGGAGGGAGTTCGTACATCACGAGTCGTATTTTAGAACGTTCCTTAACGTTAAGGTCGATCTTAAGTCTATTGTAAAACCATCGAGAACAATAGATTTAAGGTGGAACTTTAATATAGAACGTTCTAAAATACGGCCCATCGTGTGCCCTTGATGTTCTCAGGATGGACTGGGGTGATAATGTAGACAGCGTGCTGCTATAAAAGGGCTGTGTTGGAAAAAAGCAAGTTGTCATGAAGAACGGGGACATAGTTGAAATATTCCACGCTAGACGTCTCTCTTAGGGTGCTTCCAGAGTGACGCAGTAGGTGGCGCCTTCACCTATGAAATTATGGGCTCGATTCCCAATCCTGAGAACATCAGGGGTTCTTAGCGCTTGCTGAGCGAGCGCCGTAAGAACCGCTGATGTTCTCAGGATGCGTTTCCCAGTCAGAGTACCGCCTTGGTAAAGAGACAAATCCTTTCCCGTAAAGGCGCGTTCGGAATTTTTACCGTGCCGAGGAAAAAATATGCTTTTTGAAAAAATCCCGATATTGAATACTTCCATCAGAATTATTCAAAACATTAAGTAAAGAACTCGTGGGGGTCGTTCGTCTCATGTACTTTATCCTTTGGAAAAAAATTTCAAGAGATTGTCATGTCTTTAATATTTTACCGGGTGAAAAAAAGACGCACGTTCACTAGCATACCTGACTCTTGGTTGTGACTTTTCTTTTCTGCTTCCAGGCGATTCCATTCAAAATCTGTAACGATAAAGAAATTACCTTCGTTGGTGAGGACACTTTAGTATGGTTCTTTATCTAAATGCACCCTAACACAGACACGTTACACTGGCATGCGAAACCAATGGTGCTGAAAAAAATAATTTACGTCAAAGTGAACTTTTCGGAGTTTCAGCATTTTTTTCATAAGAAAATAAACTGGGAAAAATTCTTAAGTTACGGGTCTCGCTTCATCAGGATTAAAAATGTTGCCTCACTACCCGACCATCAATTCGAAAAATCGAAAAAGGAACTGGTATAAAAATTTGCTCCTTTCTGTTGTTGGCTGCAGCAAAGTCTTGACTTCCAAAACAGGCAGACATCAAAAAACATATTTGACGCTTGATAACATTTTCTATCGCATACAGTTGTGAATGGTGGTTAAAAAAGTCGTTACGTTTAGTTCTCCAGTTCGCCCACGGCATTTTTGCTACACGAATTTTTTAAAAGTGACTTTGTCTGTAGTTTGTACCAAAAAAATGCATGTGTAGCTCATGTTACAACTTTCGCATTGAGTGACAGCAGGAACATCGGTATTAATAAAAAAATAAGACTAACTTCCTTTTCCTATTCACCAGTGCTGCAGATATTTACCAGTCTTTTCTGACAGCAGACACTTTAAAGGCCCGTTTCCACCACAGCGGATTTCCCCGCGGTTTGGGACGAGCGGAGCGGTTTTCACAGGGATTGGGATAATTAACCATCGGATTGTTAAACCATCGAAGGATTATCCAAAACCCTGTGAAAACCGCACTGCTCGCCGCAAACTACGGCGGAATCCGTTGTAGTGGAAACAGGCCTTTAACGGGGCTTAACAGCGACACTAGGGCGTTTTCGCAAAGCCCCCGAAACGCCACCGCGAACGTCAAACCCATTGTTCAATGCCACGAAGAGAGCACCGAACAAAAGGATGGACGTTCGCGTTGGCGTTTCGGGGGCTTTGCGAAAACTCTATACTACTTCGCCTCGGGTAGCGTGTACTTGAAAGACACCAACTCTCCTAAAGTATGTTAGATTTATAAATCAAACACTCCGCAATACATCAAACCGGAATTCTGACCAGCTCTCAACACAATATTTCAAATCATCTTCGTAATCCATTCAAATCGATGCATTTCATTTCCTCTCACCGAAGCTAGGAAGAGGGCACCAACATATATCAACGACTCTAGTTCTCCTTACCATACAGCCGGAAGGCGTTACAGGAATAGGAAGGTGTTGGCATGAGATATCAGTATTCAAGAATGCTGATAAAGTCGTAAAGTTGGAATTTATCGGAATCTGGTGAGCTCGATATAAAGTTAGTTATGTCTTGCGGCTGATACAGGATTATTGCTTTTGACACGATGCCGATTTCAGCACGTTTGTTATGTTCATCCCCAAGGCTTCCTTTACATACAAATATACGGTATACGAAAACGCCGGTTAACAATGGCTTCTCGGTCCGCGCTGTAAAAAGAAATAGGTACAGCGTACCCATGTCAATGGGTAAATTCCTTGTCCAATTTTTAAGCCCATTTCCCAAGGGACCGTTGTACTTGTACCCAATCACACGGGTACTGTACATACAACTCAGAATGAGTTTAGTGTTCCCATGTTGGTATGTGTAGGCCTACCCACGGCTCCGTATGAAAACGGACGATTTTTTACAGTGCGACCGCACAGTAAGTCCGATAGTGCTACCGGCGCCTATCGGCAGTTAGTTATAACGCATTTCCCCATTAACTAAACCGCCGATAGGCACCGAAAGCACTATATAATCGGACTTTCTGTGCGGTCGGCCCTGGTTGATAGTGCCGGAGATCTTATTCAGTGGTGAGTAGCCCGTGGCCCTGCTAAAAAATGCCAAGGCCCCTACCCAATGGTGCCAAAGATCCTGATCCATTTTGCCCTGACCTTGCTCAGGACGCGGTTTCATTTTTTCCGTTCCGTCAAAGATAACTATAACACCCATCCGTTCTGATATCCCTGATATCACCATTACACAGTACAAATTGCAAAATTCCTCTACCCTAACGCAAAGCGACATTCCGGATACGGCTGACGAGTTATGAACCACAGTTAAGACACTCATTGATAGTTTGAACAAGTATCGATTGATTCTGGGACGGCCTGATCTCTCCAGCGATCTTTTACGATTGTTCAATCGATATTCCACAGGGAGATAACTATCGATCATTCTCTAGCTGGTGTGACGGGTGCATATGTCCCTGGAGGAAGGATGGATCTCTGACTCGCTTTTTCCTCCCACGGGAAAGTAGAGTTTAGACAGGATTGTTTGAACAGACGTCCGATAAAAATCCTCCGATGGCGTCGACACGTCGGATTCGTGTGGAGGATGTCAATGCATCGACATTGTAAATGTACATGTGAGGTTGCTTAAAGAATGTCAAATCAACCTTCTTCGCACGCATACGGGTTCTTACAAATTAGGCCTCGTTTGCTAAGATGTTCAAAAGCGTCAACCACTGATACACGGACTCCCCCACACCCGGTCCAATTCCGGCCCGAAAAAACTTGTCAAAATGGGCTTATGCTTTATTGTGCCTGGAAAATGCACACTGCAGCATGCACCGTATTTTGTCCGCCGAGTTATCATTGGCTCATATGAATAAAGACTAGCAAATGCTTTACCTTCAGATTTGTACAGCATAGCCTCGTGCATTTGTACTGCAAACTTCAAGTAAAAGCATTTACTAGTCTTTATTAATATGACCCATTGAATCAGAACTGAGAGGGCCACATAACAACATTACATAGAGCTTTACAGACAACATTGGGCGAATTCAATATACATGTACATGTACAGCAGGAGGAAACCGGAATGCCCGGCTAAAACTATATTCTGTCAAAGAGAGTCGCTCTGGCTCTCTCACACGAAGAACGGGTCCGAACGGGAATCGAATGCGGAATATCAGAGGCAAATTGTCAAAAGCCTCGAGGGAGGGCTAATTCTTAAATTCTCCACAATAGATTTACCTATCAAAATATTCCCGAAGGGCCGGAAAAAGCGTACACTAAACCAATGTATCTGGGACGTAATCTAACGCAAGAGGACTTCATTTCTCCCGGTCGATCGGTGCCATTCACTCGTATCGATCACTGGTTTTCCGTTGTCGCCATTGAAAAACGCAAACTGACAGTGAACACTCAACCATATGAACTGTTTGCTCTGAGGAAATCCCCTGGGGACTTCAACCAATTCTCCTTTGAACCTAACCCGACAGGGCAGAACTCGGTTTCTTATTTCGCACCACGATATCGACGGGTGCACCATATGGAATAATCGAAGGTGATATCGGTTTATGAAGGAGGGTGAAGAAAGATTTAAGTTTTATAGATGGAATAGAAAAAGAAAAGAATGATGTATTACATAAGCGTTCCTCCCTATGGATGCTTCACCGGACAGCCATGAATTTCATGAAGCTCATTCACCGCTTTACCGCTTCACCTTCGTCCTTTCAGACAGTTAGGACAATAGGACACCTAAGGACATCAATTGTCAGTCCCAAAGTTTTGTCCTCAGAGGTTCCACGAAGTAATTTGGCTATGTACCATTCTTTTGTGTTGAGAACGGGCACCAGCGACAGGCCTGCTTCAGAAATACAACCAACTCCACAACATGGACTCCCGGGGGTTATTATTTACTTTCTGGTGTTGCAGGATATTAACGAAAGAATAATAGGTGTACCATTGCTTCATACATGTACAATCTCGGTCAGAAGTTATTAACCTCAATCTGACCGGCAAACTTCGAACAACGGTAAAACCCAAGTCAGCATATTGATCAGGAAAATCGTTATGCCAAATGATGGACAAATGATCTAACTACCATGCATCAAAAATTGGTGTAAAAATGTTGTGAGATCACGGAGTAATTTACAAATATCCGGTGGTTAATAACTTCGGACCGAGACTGTACATGTATAGCCAGCTACTCTCCGAGTGGCGCAGTGGAAACATCGGCCTGTCACATATGCGGCTCCGAGTTCGATACCCGATCTCGGACCCGCTCATTATGTGATAGAGAGGTTAACTCTCTTTGACAGCGCAGGTTTTCTTCGGGTAGTCCAGTTTCCTCCTACTGTACATTAAATTCGCTCTACTCCCCCTCCCCTCAATATCCTACACTGTCTCAATTACAAGGGTGGTCTTCAAATTGACTGACGAGTCAATTTTGTAGTTGATGTTATTACTGCAGCCAATTCACGATCTACACGACACATATGACATGACTTCGTGATGTACTACGTAGTTAGTGTAGGCGGCATAAAATATGTATACATGTTTTGTCCAAAACTACTTCGAAATTCACCAACTTCCTCCTTTAATCGTTGCAAAGAAAGATTGCAAATAGGGAAGTACGTGTATAAGCCTAAACACGAGCTATTTTTTGTTTATACACATGTAGGTACATGTATACATGTATACATGTACTTGATCACTGAATTGGGGAAAAAACATTAAGCTTGGGTTTGGACGGTACAAAAAAGTCGCGATTTAATGATTTCCAGTGTTCCCAATATCTCACTGTTTCTATACAAAAGACAGCTACGTATAGACAGACCTGCCACGACTTTTCAATATGGGAACAAAGAGAAATCAGCCACTCTTGTCTCACAGTGTTACCCATACAATATAATAAGGGGAAATACCGAGAAATGGGAACACATAGGGTCGCACTTTAGCCTAAAGTACAGCTTAAGTTAGACATTCTCTATGCTTGAAGCATTGAGAAAAGTCGGACTTTAAATGAAAGTGTGACTCGTGCATACGGCCCTTACTAGGCACTTCACACCCAGGCCTAGCTTCGCTAAAAATTAGGTCATCGTCATGAAGATTTCCCCCACTTGGTGAAGGGCGAACCAATTAATCATCTGTGACTCTGGAAGAGAATTCCCATGGTGATGACCTAATTTTGAAAAGATGGCTTCTACGAAACTCATCTACATGTATATGGTGCATAACCGCAGCGATGCACGAAAACGCTCGAGTGGCCCCAGCGAACGCTGAAGAAGAAGCTTACCAACCAAATTTTAAAATTGACTAATCCAGGCTGGCTTATCGAACATGAATATCATTTTTTTTCACATTCTTCGTGATCCTTGTGTGCGAACAGGTGATCCATAAAATGACAGAGAAACAACGCCTACCGGTATATAGTGCACGGAAAATATTCCAGAAGTCAAGGCCCAACCATACGCGCCGAGATTACAGTAATAGGGAGTTTTCGCAAAGCCCCCGAAACGCCAAAGCGAACGCCAAACCCATTGTTCGATGCCACGAAGAGAGCACTGAACAAAACGACAGACGTTCGCTTTGGCGTTTCGGAGGCTTTGCGAAAACTCGATAATTTAAAAAGTATTCCCGAAAGCGAACAATAATAATCAAGGAAGGAAAACAGGAGGGTATTTGATCAAGAGCATTAAGAATTTGAAATTTTCGCTTTTAGGATTGGGCTCCATTAAATCGACAATTACACTAAGCACGACAAACGAAATCCACAGATTACGAGGTGAAATACGGGTGATGCTCGTTCTGCCCTGAGAAAACACAAATACATGTACTGTATCTTCGAATTCGCTTGTCCGTAATGGTAATACCCAGTACCAATGTCGGTTCTCCTACGACAACCCCAAAGCAAACTAAAACACCGCGTGGCTGTTGACATAAGCTACAAATTACATCACGGCCAACATTACTGGCCGTACATGTACGTCTGTTATCGCTGTTAAAATCTATCACAATGCTAGCCAATGGTTCGATAGTCAGTCTGGACAATTCTCAATGCTATTGAGTTCGATTGCCATTGATTAGGAATTGCCCGTGTAATCTGTGGCTAATCGATCGAAGAGGACCACTTAGCGTTACAAATGCAACTATCTCAAGAGCCCCTTTGCCATTGTCAAGTGGTGACATTTTAGATGCTCTGGTGGTAAGAGCGGGTGTGTCGCACTGCTTCCACATGCTATCCATCATCTCACACAATGAATCGATAAAAACAAGCCCCATCGTTTTGCACTTATCCAAATGGTATCAATTCAAGCTGACTCGGTGTACTGTCGTGGGCCTATAGTTGGCTGTGATATCAGGGACAACATCCCGAATCAATTTCGATGACTTAATGAGAGTATCGAACCTAGCCAACACGGTGATTTGGCCATGCCCCCAAAATTACCGCGGTTACATGTAGTTTCCCGGCTGGGTCGGAAATGGTGGCTGAAACTCTACTTCTATCTATATGCATGGACTTCCGCTTCCCTGCGTTGCCTACTTTCGGTGCTGATCATGCAGCGATCGATGAGATGACGAGGTTTGGTCAAGAATAGGGTTGTTGCCTTCAAAACCCATCGCATGGGAACATGAGTGAAATTTTACGCAGCATTTGCAAGCTAGGTTCTCAAACCTGACTCCAAGCAGACGAGGGTGCTCATGCGCATGAGCGCCGAGATGGCGCCACTGATGGAAGACAAAGGGAACATGGGAACACGTCAAAAATTGGCGACGCAATACAAATGAAACTACAAGTACATTGTAGTACATGTGCATGCAAGTTTATCTGAATAGAATCACGACGTTACTTTACTCCGCGTCACACTGCAGGGGTAAAATCACCGATGGTGAAAATTCTCCGAAGGAATCAAGAGGAAGAAAAATAAAAGACCTACCCAAAATGAGAATCACTGATTTTGACGCATACTATCACTGGACATCCCCACGATACTAAAAATCCAAGAACCACTGAAACGTAGCAATTTCATGAATTACACCCCATACGACATCGCGCCTGGCACAAGTTGTTTACGTCGGAACGAACATAAATCACATCATGAAATAAGGAACCGACATGACTCCTTTGTCGACACTTTTTACCGACTAGTAAAAAAAGAATGCTTTCACTCTTCCAAATCGCTCACTGATCATATCGTAGGCCTACTTAAAGCAAATCAAGAAGGCCTGCATGGTCATTGTTGAATGATATCAAAATTTCTTGATTAAAATCTGTGTCAACTAACAGAATTCATTTGTTGAATAGGCATATATAATGAAGCCTTGTCGCGTTTGAATACGCATCATTTAGGCTGAACTCTTACTTAAGAGAAAGTTCAAAGTGATATTATCTCAGTTCTGGGTTTGAAGCGTTGCGTTATTGTAAGGCATGTACATGTACACATGTCTACAGCGGGATCATGATTTTGAGAGACCTCCGCCTGGAAGACACCGCTCCATTGTGAGGACACCAAACTTCGGGCCTTTTTACAATACCTTTTCGTAAAGAGGAACCCGCAGGCGAAGAAAAATGAAGTAGTAGCTGAATATGACAAGCCAGAGAAACTGACTAAATACATGTAGGTGGTGCTGATGGACGACTCAATCTTGACGCTAGAGGCGCTAGTGCATTCCTGCATGACAAAACTCTTTTAAGATTTTTTGTGTAAAATATCTTCACAAATTTCGGCCTGGGCACATTGCATCACATATGTAGCATTGCTGAGCAGGTGTTCATTTTGGAACTTTTCATAGAAGTTTTGTGTAATTGCAGGTTTTAAAGCGTGTTGTGCATCAGTGGTGTGCATTCACTGTACATTCAGTGTTTGTTGTTGCCCTCTGGGAAAGAATGGCCGACTTTAGCAAGGTGTCTATTACAAAAATCCTCTAATGTATCACAATAGTGATTTAGAGCGAATAAATTCAATTCTAATTCTAATTCTAATTCTAATGACGAAGACTGACAGTGCAATCACCCCGCAGGTACTACATTCGGTGGAATTAGAAAAATACATAGGCCTATGACTGACACCGACCCTAAACCATTCGAAGAATGATCTAATCCTAACCCTAACCCCTAACCCCTAAAAATCCCTTTGAAAAACCCTTTTGTACCCCTAGGCGATTGCATTTATCACCTAGCACACCGGTAGTTGTGAATAAACGCCATCTGTCGCAGCAAATTTCTTTCCGCTTCCTAACTGTATCTCAAAAAATGTTCATTAAAGGGCCTCTAGAGGCAGCTCGCTATTAGGCTACTATCAGTACTGCGACTATACAACAGGTGGCGCTAGTAACCATGAACTCATGAATTGTGGATCAGATTTTGACATTGATGAAATCTTCCTTCAAAAATGATGCCCAAGTTGGATCCTCATGCCATCAATTCTCTGTTGTGTTAGTAATCATATCAATATGCACTAAAAAGCTGCCTCTAGAGGCCCTTTAACTTACCTCAGAAACCGTCCCAAACTTGCTGTGATATTGGTAAATCCTAGTGAAGTTACGAATACGTAGTGACCAAGGATGTTAACGAAGCCCCTGGTTGAGTCATAATGGCTGAATCGAGTGGCGTAGGCCTACATAAACCCGAGTTCTTTATTTACATTAACAAAGTTGACATGTACTATTATATGATTGCAACAATCGTCGTGACTCCAGAAAAGGCCATGGTGGCCTATCATTCTAGGACAAATCGTGCCTGATTTAATCGACAGGGTAGCACGGATTCTCTTGATTTCTGGAGAAACACCCCCAAGTGAGACACACACTCACGCCAAACAAAAAGATCAAATTACTTTCTAAGAATAAACTCTCTTGAATAAAACCCTTGAATAAATTGTATTTTTCAATCCGTTTTGCAGGTGAACAAACATATATACCTCCGCATTCAGGTCGCTACTATTAAATTAGATTATACCTATTCAAATCGATCATCATCGACTTGTCATTTTTATTCGTGACTATCGTGTTGACACCAACTTTTATTTTTTCGCAGCTCGGATGCGCTTGTCCAATTATTACAACTGTCCAGCATGAAATATGCAATTATTGAGCAATAACATATTCATTGTTGGTGATATATTGCTTATCCGAGCTCTCATACAATATTCGCCAATATCATTAATGTCGATATATAGATAACTAGATATCCAATTTCTCTTTAATTCAGAATTCAGAGAATGTTTGATTGTTCTGTCAAAGATGACAATGCGAATAAATGTTTCATTCGTGCCACCAAAACTGTTGGAATGTATGTCTGCCCAAAGGCATTTTGTGAAACGAATCGAAAAATACTAATTGAATGTTGGTATACAAACAGCAATAAATTCTTCAACGCACGAGCTGCACTTTTTGTTATACTTTGAGAAGACACGTCCCTTTCATAACCCGCTTACATGTAGCTGTGCCCTGATTGTGGCCTAGGGGATCCTCTCACATTTTACAGGCATTTCAACTGATGTTCTTTTATGTCAAAAATTTCATTATATTCTCTGATTGTTCAAAAAAGATTATTGCATTTTAAGCCGCAGGCCCTGAGTAATCCTATGGATCATTCGACCATGTATGGCAGCAAGGCCCTGCTCCACGTGAGAGTTTTCTCGTGCATGTTGGCTCTCTATGGGCAACTCAGCGGTAGATTAGCGATAGACAGTTGTTTGGGTCATTGGTCTCAGCGTAAGCCTTACAGAAACCAAATATTGATGAACTACCCATTGAGGTCCAACTCGCGAGAAAAAACTCACACGTGGAGAAGCGCCCTACACTCTTAGCCAGAAAGGTTCTTTAGGGGTTCTTTGTGCCACACCAGAGGAACCCCAAGGTTCTATATAGAACCTTCTGTAAAGAACCCAAAAGGGTTCCATGTAGAACCTTTCTGTCGCCAAAGAACCCATAAAGGTTCCAGTTAGAACCCTTTTCTGAGGGAAAGGTTCTATCTGGAACCTCTAGGGGTTCTTAAACAACCCGAGGGTTCTTAAATCAGAGGGTTCTCCTGGTGTGGCACTAAAGAACCTTTTCGGCTAAGAGTGTAGTCCATCTATTTTTGAAGGAAGTTATAATGAGTACAGAACAGGAAATACAGACGGAGGAACAAGGACACGGAAGTATAAGGCACTTAGACATGTCAGTCTTTTCTAGAGTTCTATTACTATACTGAAAAGTGCCTGTGGAAGACCCCGATTGGGGTCGAAAATTGGCGAAATTTTGGAAGCTGACTTCCTATATATCATCAGATATGTCAGAATAAAGTCAAACTCCACTCACCTGTACATTTTCCTTATCCCTCGTTCCGACTTCCAAGATGGAGCCTGCAAAGAAAATTCGGTATTCCTGTTGGAAAAAAAAGTCATTCAATCTTTGCTGGCCATAATATATCCACCGTATTTCCCCTAACATCTTCTTTACCGCGATTCATTGCGCTACTCCCCGTGAGAGATTCCTCACGTAATTCCTCTTTGGGCAACTCCACCGCGGCTGCTATGCCGACTCAGTCACAGCGGGAAAGCTCTATTTCTGCAACAAATTTGCTAAGGGGCCTTTTATCTAATGTTCACCGCGCAAGACGTTGGGGCTCACCAGATCAAATTTGGATTGTCGCTCCCCAAAAAAACGTCGTGCGATTGAGTCGGCATAGCAGCGCCTGGAAACGTACAGGCCGTCGTTCGTGTCATTGGTCTCGTCGTAAAGTTGCAAGGAAACGAACCTATCGGTGTATTGCCCACTGAGAGCAACTCACACGAAAAAAACTGTCACGTGGATCAGCGCCTTAAAACCTTGTATTAACTGATGTATCCTATACTCTTCAGGAGGTACTACTACACGTTGTAATATCCGTGCACTGTAAACAACATGTGAATCACGCAGCCATCATGTTTACACTANAATAGAAACAATGCCAGAAACTGCCCTATTGCTGAATCACATGGGAGTCGATCAGATTCATTCTCTAAGAGCAAATGAACAATGAGACGGTCTAATGCGATAAAAGACGGTTACAATTGATGTAATTAGTGAAATGTACATGACGACTACAGCTCCAACACAATTTATACGATTGGTTCTTAGAGGGTGAGAAGGGCTTTGCCGTTGCTGAGAGTTGGATGAGTGCGTTGCTTTTCCGGGGATTAACTCTTTGTTTAGTGAAAGGACGCGAGTTCAATTGGTGGATCTTCGGATTGGACTGAACGACCGTGTTGTGTTAGCGATATTTGCATGTTTTGCTGACGTAGATACGGACATTATTGACAACTGAAGGGATACGGTCATGGGAAACTTGTGCCAACATCGTTGTCTTCAGCGAATACAAAATAAATTGTCGTTGTTCCGTGTGATGCTTTCGAACATACAATGTATTCGTAAGTTTTTAATAGTCAGAGATGTTTTGGTAGATTAACGATTACGGATCCTATACAGACCCCAATGGACTAACTGACAGATGTTTAAATTTGAAGTGATCCCGCATGACATTTATTTCACTCCGGCATCAAATTTTTGGACATATGATTTTGATTTTTTCGTCGTGTCAAAACCGTTCAATATTTCGTGCTGAAACTTTTACAATACAGTAGATGGATAATATCCGTATATTTGCACGTCTAAAATACCAAGGGTCAGGCTTTTATAGTGTTGAAATTATTGAAAAATCCTTAGGGGGGTCATTTTTTGGGGGCCACCCGATACATGTCCCCCAAACAATAAGATGATGAAGAAACTATCTTTTGTCATTAAACGGCAGAATGATCAGATGACGATCATTGCCAAATAAATCTCCTCCTCCAGAAAAAAAAACATATCACTTTAATCTCCCCATTTACCTACGAACTTTATTCCGCACACAATGATTAGCTCGAAGATGAATTACTCTTAATGGTGTGTTGTGCCAACGCCCTTCTCCTAAGTATTTTATCTCCTAGGGCGAATTTCCGCTCGAGCAAAGCTGCAATCTATCAGATTGTAATGACTTATCACACTTTACTCGGCTTTCTGCTGATCATGCTGAGTACGAGTACAGCTCCAAGTGAGATGAAATGAAATTCGGTACCATTAAGTTCGTCTCTGTAGTTCGCCGCTGTATCTGACAGTATTATGTAAGTGCAAAACGGTCAACAGGCGTGGAAGAAAACGGTCTTCAGGAAAAATCTCCTGGAAACAAAAGATCCTTCTGCGACACTTTAATCTCCGGCGATTGGTTTTTATTGTCACACACCTAATTGGGCAGTATTAAAAAATAAAGACATCATCTCATGGATATTTTTACATGTATTTTCGGTTACAAGTGTGGAATTGAAGCTTGAAGCTTCCTTAACTCTAAGGTTTACTTTAGCTATTGTTTGCAGGGAAGAATACAAACGTTTAAAGTGGACCTTAGAGTTAAGGAGGCTTCTAGAAAACGGGCCAGAATTTATGGAAATCTGACAAAATACGAAAAAATGTACTTTGTTTGGCCGAACAAGTCAGCGGTGCCCTTCTCTGACATATCTAAAAATTGAGACGATTTTTCACTATTTTTTCCCTGTCCATATCCCAACACTCACGCGAGGCCAGCATCAATCAATCAATTAACAGACGAACCCTGCCGCATCCGTCATGTCCGCAGTCGTATGCATAATTGACACCAGTCATGGAAGATTTCTTACACCGGGTCATGGCGTGCGGGAAGCAAACATAAGTACATGCTGTATTTATTCATACTCGATAAAACAACACAGAAGCAAAAACGTCATTAGCAAACAGTTATCACAGATCAAGTTTTGGACGAGAAAGTGGCGTGACGATCACAGCATCCATGAGAAAAAACAGCTTTGTCGTGTACTCTGCAACAAAGTGCATGGCCGTTATCACGCGCGGCATTACCGCAGTCTCGCGATAGCAGTGTGACAGAGCCAATCAAATACCCCGTCTTAGTTTTAGAATTCCCAGCGGGGCCATCTGGGATATCGGCTAGTAACAGGCTGCGCTCTGGATTATTGAGATGTGTGCCAACGGCATCAATGAACTGAACTTGCGACGTTTGACTCGTGCTTTAATAGGAGCAGTCAGCCGCTCTTATCGCCAAAAGACGGCAGCAAAGTTCTAGCGGACCAATAAAATATAAAAATCTCCTGATTGGTGCTCAGTCACCCATGAATACATATGTACATGTAGGTCCGCTTGGCATCGAATCGCAGTGAGTGACCCCTATTGGTCAACTGACTGACAACTCCTGTTGACTGAATGGTGACGGTCAAGAACTGCAGTGGGTACATGTAGGCGTGGCGTATGTAAATGTGTGACCTCAGTCAACCAATGGAATTGAAGTTTGTCGTAAAATGAAAAGATAGTAGCCAATCGTGTTGTTCCAGTCAGCCATGCATGAACGTTGATAGATCACGTGGCTACTTACGTGTGCACACACAGTCCTGTCCCAGGTGTGGAACTAATGTCAGACGGTAAATAATACAAACAGAAAAGGGCTGGCTCTTTGCCCATCAACTTCGGTTCCGCGTCGACCACGACTTGCCTTATGCAGAACATTCAAAAAGGCCCAAATGACGAAAGGGCCCACTAAATGAGGCGTGATCAGATGACTGATGTTGTCCGTCCCACCAACGAATTTGCTGACGAACCCTAAACAAACACAACTTGTTTCCAGAGACTACAACACGTGGGTGGATGCTAGGAATTCGTGTTGCATTATGCATGATGCTCATTCCCGATGGAACCATTTTTGGTTAGGACAACATCGGTGACCACTTAATTACTTTGGAGGGTACATAAAAATGCATCATAAGCAATTGAACCTCCAGGCTGATGTGTGGAAAGCGAGACAGGAAGTACCCCTCCCAAGGTCTGACGCCTAGGGGTTTGAACCCGCGATCATGATCCATGTAGGGAGCCCCGAAGAACTACACCAGTGTGACCACTACACCAGCGTGACCTCCAAACAAAGCCGATAATATACATGTACTTGTATTTGCATGCAGGAAACCACAAAGGCAATGTCACTATCAATGGTACCCCCATCCACAGTCTCACACCTCGAGGTTCGAACCCGCGACATCGTGATACCTGTTGCGAGATGCTCGAAGAACTACACCAGCCTCACTGCCAATCAGTTCAGATCATGTTAAATGCTTGCACAACACGAAGACAATGCCATTATTCACTATCTTTAGTTAATCACTAAATGATGACAATTATTGACCTTCCTCATTTCCAAGTAAGCAGTGTCCTGGAAACAGCTAACTAAAACGTTACCATGCTTTTCCAGCATACCTATTCTTCTTTTGTTTTTTCTTCCGTACCAACAATTCTTCGAATTGACCATTAGTCTGTTCATTCCGTTGACTGCACCCGTGGGTGTATAATGTGCTCCCGCGGGTTTTTCCCCTTTCATTTCCATGATGGACAAAGCATTCGATGACAATTTAATTGCAGGATGTGTTATCTCGGACCAACAGAGCTTGCATGCGAGCTGGCTAAAATTTGCCCACGCTCTGCTCATTTTTTCAAAGAAACTCTCACTCATTATTCCCCGGTAACCTACAGAGAAGTCAACAGGTTAGTATCGCTTATGTAATCGCCACCTTTATGTCGATCATCGGGCACGAAACTCTCACGGTAGACGGAGGAGCGACCAAAGCCGAACTGATGAGCAAATGAAGATTCAAGCTACGAAAAAAGACCACCACGCCACGGGTGGTGGTCAAGAGCAATACAAATGACCAAAAGGCCTTTCAAAGTACCTGCAGAACATGAAAGACTACCAGCGTATTTGGTGGCGCCACTGTATTCACCTCGAGTCTGTCAATGGAGTCACATCGAGAGATGGCGTCCAAGTGACATCATTCTACACAGGTCGAAACCTCAGGTTTATACCTATCCGTTGCTACCATCCCCAGGCCAATAAGAATAGAAACGGGGGTTTGCCGTGCAATCAGCTGAATCGGATAATAAGTATAAAACAGGTAAAACATCAACAAGTGTTAATCTGTATGTCAATGTTTCCCCTATGGGAGACGCTGACAGATCGCCACGTTTCTGTGTGTGTCCCCTTCTGTCAAGTGGCAGTTTAATCCGTCGGGAATAATAAGAGAGCACTGCTCACACATGGGGAACATTCAAAAACGTTGCACCTGGCTTGACGGACAGCATATTTGAGAGATTGCTGTATTCAATTATCGGCTACTTTGTTATCACTTGCCAGCCAATACAATCAAGTTCAGGAATGGCAACATGTCCGTGGAGGATGCGGAGCTAGGAGACGAACCTACTGGATCAATAGCCCAGTAGCGAAGGCCTCAGGCCTCCGGATCCAGAGCCTTGTTGCCGGCTCAAGACGCGGAAGAAGTCAGCTACCAGCCAGTCGAGCCGACCGAGGCTAAGATCCGTCCGGAAAGAGAGACGATGAGGACGACGATGAGTGTATATCACCGGTAATTATCATCAAGCATCGTCCTCGGGGACGCTTCTCCAAATGAATGAGGCCATTTAGCCCATTGTGTTCGGGAAGCCGCTAACAAATAATGAAGTCTCTCTCGACTTCACGCCGGGCATTTTACAGGATTGGCTAGCTTCTTGATCATGGGAGACGTTCTGTGGTTATGGATGTGGTCACCGTTCACAAACAGGCTTGATTGTAGACAGAGAGATATTGAGATAAACAGAGATATGTTCAGAGATAGTGGATGATGTTACCGCAGATAAGGCAGTCTTGATCATAGAATACTGCAGTCCCGAAATTCTGAACGCGAGTCACCGAGTCAACACCTTAAAGATATTTTTTTTTACCACGAAGCAATATGGGAAAGTCTCCGACGTACAGGCGTGCACCAATCATGCCCGAGGCAATGCTAGGCGCTGTAACAATGGCCTATTGTGGCTGATGAGACGCCATATCTGTAGGCTATGACATTATATCAAGAGCAAAGGCACAAGTTCCATTAGGACGAGCACCCAGCCATGAGGACGGCAATTTGGAGAGCTTGATAACAGCTCCATTTCTGAACACAGCTTCTTCAAGTTATCTGTAAAAAGTTCTTTTACAAAGGGAAAAGAAAAGACCCCCTGACATCGCAGGTCTTGAAATCAACAGCAAAGCTTCATGACTCAAAGGCAACTGAAATCAACACCCACACTTCCATTACAATAGATTGAATTTTATACTCCTATAGTATTTCTTTTTGCACGAGGGCTACCCTGGACAGTTACTTAGGAAAGTAGACGTCGTCTAGAATCTAGATTTATATAGACCTTTCCAACAAAGATGGTGACCTGCTAGTTCTTCCACATCTCGTGGCCATTTATTGTCCAAGCATGATAGAACGCAGACTCGCTGCCAAGCGTATCCTCTCAGACAATTATTTTACTTAAACTTTTGTGCCCATAACCGGCTTTACCGGCTTAGCTTTTGACACTAAGCTTTTGACGTCAGCACTGGTCAGCACTGTTAGACCGCACTGGTCAGCACTGGTCAGCACTGTTAGACCGCCATCTTTGCTGGAAAGGTCTGTACCATGTGGAATCCCAATTCAACTTACATGTAGAAAACCTTTAATTTAGGAAACCTAAGAGATATGAATAGCCAAATACATTGTACATTACAAACGTACACGTGCACATTACCCTGTAGATTGCTTCAAGATCTCCCCGCTAGGGCGCATTCAGTGTAAACCCTAGCGGTGACATGTGGAACTAATCTAGATTAGCCTGCTCCACAGAGCGCATGCGTAGAATTGAAAGTTGTTGGCGCACTGGGTTTAATACTTTTTCAGTGTGCACTGCATGCAGGTCGAGGATGTCTTATGAAATTTTTTGGTGGAATTCGAGCAACTAATAAAATTTATCCGACCAGAGAGATCTTCTTATGAAGTTCTTCAACTCGCTCTCACCGTGGTATGTAACTTCGTTACGTCAATTAGACCGATCCTAATTAGGTTACGAGATGAGAGCTCGCTAGCAAAGTGGAGCCGCTGGAGGTAGGAAAAACCCCAGTAATGTTCACGGTCAATTCAGTGCATTTTACGAACTCAACTTCACGCAGTCTGCTTGCAAATTCTTCGAATATGGGCTCGATAGGGTAGGCTATAGGCCTAATATAGGATAGCCATTAATATGACATAAATAGAATGAAAAGAACTATATTATGCTGAATCCGTGAGTGTGCTCGTAAAAAGCAACTAAATATGCCATAATTTGAAATTCAGTACATACCTTGGCATAATTCCATTCTGGGCCTTTTTGTTCAAATCTACAGAACACGCATAGCGTCCGCATACTCAGAGTCTTTGACGGCGTATGGCGGGGCATACACTTCGGAAAACTTGATGAATAAACTTGGCCACGTCCAGTCAGTTAGGTGATGAAAATTCCTGCCGCATTAATTAGTGATCAGTTTTCGACGATCCCCATAATTAACAAATGTTTCGTGTAACACGTCAAAAAAAGACTGCAGAAAAAAAACAAAAAGATCACTTATATTTCTAATTTGTGGATAACATGCAAACGTGTAATTTGTCTGTCAACAACATGACGTACAGTTAGGTGTTTTTTTTTCTCTCACAATTGACGGATTATATTCGAATTTGATCAAGACGTTGATTGGCCAAAAAATAGTAAGACTTGATGTATATTGTCTGTTTCAAATATATTTTTTCAAGTGAATAATGTCAATATAAGGTACTGTTTCTTTTCTTTCTTGTATTCACCTGCTTTTTGTTTTTGATTTTTTAATATTTTTATTCCCATTTTGGATATGTTACACGGGAAAATAAGAGGGAAAAACCGTGATTTAATTATGAACTTTTTAAATAAGAACTTTTTTTGTATGAACTTTTTTGTCACAAGTTTATGATGACACAGGCCACAGATGACGTTCACCTCTTCTTACGTTCGTCGTCGTTCGCGTGATCGGGGTTTAAACCTCCCTATTGTATTGTCAGACGAGGTGGTGTGAGTATCTACTTCTGGCGTTCCTTCAACGACATTCTCCAGTATAATTGGGTTCAGTACAACCACCAAAAGATCGAGAAATAAGAGTGTTAACATATTAATTCTTGCCTGAGAACAATATCAGTTTCTGCGACGACAGAAATCTTGCAGCGATATTTTTAAAAACGCACCAAATACCGTCGAGATGCCGTGCACGGTAAAGTGCGCAGATACGTTTTTTTGGCAAACACTGGACACAATGAGGCGACAAGAGAGGATGTCTCGAACAAAGTCACGTAACATTGAAAAAAGTCTTCATATTGGATCGTCTGGCTTTTTTTCTGGCGATATTCACATAATCCGCGGCATTCGTCGTCGGAAGATATTTCCAACTCGAGCTTCGCCTGTAGCGGTGGATGAGACTGAGATTGTTACTAGTTGATCGTCGATGTCCATTGGTATCATTACTGAGAGACCATTCAGGATGTGACTAACGTTTCCGCAATCCCTCGTTGCTGTTGTGGAAAAGGCCATGACAGTACTTGTCAATCTCAGCAGAGTACGTAATCCTTTACGAATCTGACATCAGAACGCACACACGCATCTTGACATTTCGGTGCCTGCGGTCATGGTCCATGCCCATTTCGCCTTCTCCTCAATATTCGCCTTTCCCCAATGAGGAACCCGCGTGCCGTTTATCCCGACAGGTCGGTCTCATCGATCGCAGCGCCACGTCGTGACGTTAGTTCGTCCGGTTCCTCATTCGCCTTCTCTCAATATTCGCCTTTCCCCATTTCGGCCTCTCTTAATATTCGCCTTTCCCCATTTCGCCTTCTCTCAATATTCGCCTTTCCCCATTTCGCCTTCTCTCTATATTCGCCTTTCCCCATTTCGCCTTCAAAAGTATTCATTTCACCTTATCCCAATTCGCCATTTCCCATGTTGCCTTTTCCAATCCTGCTTTATCCCATGATCTTGCCTCTGTCTCTATTCGGCTTTTCCGATTCCGCTTGACCAATTTGCCTCTGTGTTAATTTGCAAAAATGGAAAAAGATGAATCTGGAATAAGGCCAGTTGAGACAAAAACAAATACCACAAAGGCCAATATGACAAGGTGAACTGCGGAAAGGCCAGACTGGAACGCTTGTCAGGGCAAGATGTAGAAACTGCGACAAGCTGAAGATACAATATACCCTCTGTGTAGATGTTTTATTGTCTAAAAATATATGAAGTAGTGCTGCCAATGGAAGGCCGAGCTCAATTCTGATATAATAATACTATACCGATTTTATCTCCCCCCTCTCTAGTCATACCGTTAAAAGAGGGAAACGCAACCCGTACGAATTGAGAACGCCCACACTGGATAGATCAGTCGTTTTACAGAAGTTCTTACCTCGTTGATTACACCAGACTTCTAGCAGGGCACGTCGGACCGTAACGAACAAGACTTCGCTCCACAGACAGAGTGACTAATTACGACTGAACAATATCGTTACCGTTGGCTCTAATGTTGGTTATGTCTCTTGACGGACGTGATCCGCATTCGGATTCTTAATTTACTCTTATCCGTCATTAGCACGCTGTTACAAGACAGGCTGCAGATCAACAGTTGCCTCGCTAGAATTACGCGTACCCGTGAGATCTAAGCGAACTTTCTTGTCGAAATCAAAATAACCCTTCTACCTAATCAAGAGTTGAGACATGATTTTGCAATATGGCGGTCGCATACATGCATACTGGTGTCCTGTCCAATCTACATATAGCCAGTGATAACACCGAGGCTGGACTGATACTATGTCAAAACAAAAATGGCCGCCATAGCTTCATCACTTGAGAAGTTCAACGTGCTGTAAAAGCGTGACTAGCCCTTCATCATGGTAAGGTAACATGCTTCAACTCATTTTTCTATGTGTAGCAACACTCACAATGCCTAATTGGTAACTTAGATCATTCAAATAGATAGATTTGAACAGTCTTGTCGAGCATGCATAGACCAATGAGCCACAAATGGCTGCCCATATTTTCTATGGTTGAGTTGCCCATACTGAGCCACCAACTCGGCGAGCAAACTTCGACGTGGAGAGGTCTGGCAGCAGCTGTCGGATGAGACAAAGTGCACTTCATATCACAGAGAGTTATTGCGATCCATAATGTAATGGAAACGACGTAAGGAAATATGTCAGGTGATACCTTGAACATTCCTACTAACAGTAATATCACACGATCAAATGTTTTTTCTACATATGGTGGACACAACGCTGAAATTCTATCACCAGTTCTAGGGACTCGATACCAGGTGGATCCAATTCTCCCCTTGATACCGTAACGCACTTCCGACAACTTACGGAGAGCCTTTCAACTAATCTTTATATTCATGTAACCATATTTATCGGATATTCGACACAAGACTCAACGAAATCACATCAGAGTGCTACAAAGAGTGTATTTCAAGTAATGTATGATCAAATAGTCGGCGTTTGATAGTCTTCAGTAATACCACATCTTGCATGCCTTGATGACTCAAAAACAGTCGTATCCACTCAAACATTTCCCATAAAAAAAGGACGGATGAGCTTTGGAAGGTTTCATTTAATGGGGTCTGAAGCCTGGGCCTGTTGTTCAAAACTAACGTTGCTGTAGAACTCGCCAAAGTGTCCAGAAACATTCGTGGGTCTTTCAGGGGCGGACCATGTTGACAGCCCAGTGTTTCAACAGCGTCGTACTGTACGTCAACCAGGTTAGGAACAGTCAAGGTGTCGAGAGAGGGCTTTCCAACGGTCCCACCCCTAGCAATGTCAAATCTGTAGGGTTATTTGAAGTATGTACACTCATGGAAAAAAGTAAATGGACAGCAGTTTTTCATGAATATCTCCAAACCATTACGATATAGGAGACTGAGCCTAACATATGTGATAGCAAATTTTCCTGGCTATCTGATGATATCAAAGTTCGGAAAATCCGGTGAAATCCACCTTTGAGAGAAGGAATTTTGTAAAGTCATATTTTTGGCTACTTTTTTATTTGCAGGTTTTCACTGAAAATTTTTATAGGAGTGTGTTCCTCTCATCGAGAGCTTTCATATCACATTTTCAATTTCCAATTATTTTAATTAGAAAGGTGGTTTTTAACCACTTTTATCGAAATTATTTTGCACATGCCAGACACACCTTTGAAAAGGCCCTCCCCGGCCTATTGTGAGCTGTGTTGTCATTTCTACTTCACAATGAATGAGCAAAACCAAGTGAAGGAAGGTAGTGGTCAGACGGTCAATTTCCTAAATAGGGTCAATTTTTAATACCGTCCACTTGTCATACTCCATTGGGTACTGGCATGACTGGTGGTTGACCAACTCAACTGTAAAGTTTATTGATCTAAATTCAATTTCACATTATTTGAATTGTGTGGTGAATTTTCTATCAACTGAGTGCAGGCCTATAACCACACGCACACGTCAATACACAAAAAGCTATTGAAATCCCATTTATTCTGATCTACTCAACAGGACAATGACAGCAAGGGATTGTGTCAAAGGTGTGTCTGGCATGTGCAAAATAATTTTGATAAAAGTGGTTAAAAACCACCTTTCTAATTAAAATAATTGGAAATTGAAGATGTGATATGAAAGCTCTCGGTGAGGGGAACACACTCCTATAAAAATTTTCAGTGAAAACCTGCAAATAAAAAAGTAGCCAAAAACATGACTTTACAAAATTCCTTCTCTCAAAGGTGGATTTCACCAGATTTTCCGAATTTTGATATCATCAGATAGCCAGGAAAATTTGCTATCACATATGTTAGGCTCAGTCTCCTACATCGTAATGGTTTGGAGATATTCAAGAAAAACTGCTGTCCATTTACTTTTTTCCATGAGTGTACATGTAGCTCCCTCCGGTCTGATAACGCCAGTAAGCAAGATATGTAGGTAACACAGCAGGATAGGAGCCATTGGAAGGTTGCTAATGACGGTAGACTGCCAGCCACGGGGCGGAAGAGGTGCGAAGACCGAGTCAATAAGCTGTCAATCCCCGTCAACTCACACCAGTACGCGCTGGGAAATGGAGCTCTTCAGCGACATCATCGACCGAGAACTCTCACACAAGCCGGTAGGCGTAGCTAGATTGACCCAGGCTGCAAAGCATCGCCGAACAAAAATACCGAATCGGCTCTTGAGTAGTATGGCCAAAAATGGCCCATAAAAAGTCGTTGCGTCCTTGATCGAAACAAAGATTGAACTCTGTATGTCCATCCGTTTCTACTACAGACATAAAGGGAGAAATACTGTCGTCTATGCGCAGTAGTAGAAGGCGTAGGGCCGACAGATACTTGGCGCACTCCGATGTCTAGCGGCAACTGAATACATACGTCACAGATTTGGGAGTGCAGGATGCCAGTGACAGTTGACGAACAAGATAGAGCACAATTCACAACCGAGTGCTGGATGACGGCCCAGGTCGAGCCAGTCATCGTGTATGAATATTTTCGCAAACTTAAATGATACTAGTACTTGAGCCTACCTGATTCCCGCCTTGAGTAGCCTATCCCAACAAAACGTGATTTCGAAGCTATTTCGTGAAACACATCCAGCGGAGATTGTGTATATATTGATGAAAGAAATGCCACAATTGTTAAGTAACCTTGTGTCAGAAAGCGCATCGTCAATCAACTAACTTTTCATGGTGACAACCTGCGGGTACATGTATATGTCGGCAAAATTACTGATGATTATTGAATTACCAGTCATGACCTGGTCATCAGATACTAACAATACATCATGCGCTTATCAATGCCGTATGATGCATAAACGGATCTAGAAATTCGAGGAACCGAAAATGATTGGAAACGTAGGCCTAGCTTAGATAGACGTCATCCCGCTGTACATGTAATTTGATACAGGCGTGGGCGGAATGAGGCGTTTCGCCAACGATGAGTCATATGAATAAAAACTAGCAAATACTTTTACTTCAGGTTTGTACAGCATTGCCTAGTACATTTGTATTGCAAAATTCAAGTAAAAGCATTTACTAGTCTTTATTCATATGGCCTATTGACAGTGTTTTCACTGTGGCCATTGGTGGCAGAAACAAAAGAGTCTTTCGCCAGTCACGGTCTGTGGGGATTAACTTCTATTGTTTTGAAAGTCTGTTCTTTTGTTATATATGATGTATCTCCAACATGGGCCTTATATTTTCACTCTCATTCTCATTCTACATACTAGGCCCGTATTTTAGAATGTCCCTCAACATAAAGGAGTTCCTCAAGGCTATTGTTCTCCTGTTGAAAGCAATAGCCTTGAGGAAGGTTTACCTTCAGCTATTGTTTGCAGGGCCGAGTACAAAAGCTTAAGTGGACCTTTGAGTTAAGGAGGTTTCTAGAATACGGTGCAAGGATTTTAAAACAACACTCAACCTCCGAAATCCTTCATTACATAAAAAATACAGACTATCTGGATAAACCATGCTCTGACTAATATCCGCCAGTGTACTAGTGGATGATATACTGCCTTCACCATTGGACGGCAGTTAGTATAGCATGAATATGATTTCATTGAACCTAGACTACAAGTTCATGGTAATGACACAGGTCTCAAAGGTCGTCAGCAATACACCGACCGATGACCTCAGCCGTTGTTTAGAACGTGGTACGGCTAATGCCTGACATAACCGAGTTGTGAAATCCTTTCATGAGAAGCCCATTGGGATTCTTGTTAATGAATGGAGTGTACTGATAGAGAATAAATCATGAATAATGAACTGCTACAATCAACAACCGGTGTGAAAAGAAGAAAAGTCACCACGAAAAGCTGTCCGGGAAACAATGTTCCAGTTACATTCTAATTTCTGGCGATTGGTTTCTGCCATGCACTGTAATCCGTCATGGAACATTAGTACCGAACACTTTTTTCCGAACACTTTTTAGTACCGAACACTTTTTTCGAGAGGGAAGATTTCACTGTTACACGCTGGCTCAGCTGACTATTTGAAACAAGAGCCGCTACATCTAAAGACATTATTGCGCTTCCCCGTGTAGTCGTCGTCTCGTGCCAATTTGCTCTCAATGGGTAATTCACCATTACTGCTCAAAGTTGAGTTGCCCATAGAGAGCCAACTGGTACTGGAAAACTCTCGACATTCGCTAAGACTAACGACACTAACGACTGACCACGACTGCAGCTGAGTTGCCCATAGAGAGCCAACTTGTAAGAGGAAATTGTCGCCATTCGCTAATGCCTAGGTCACATATCCACTCCGGGGCCCGTACGGCGAGTAAAAACAGACATTTTGGCCAATTTCAGCCAATTTCGTACGGTGCCCGGCCGGTTCCCTCACGGTTGCCACGGGCACCGGACATTTTTCACCAGCCGAACGGGCGCCGCATTGATTAGCTGGCTGCTCCCAATTCTCCCGGCGTTTTCATCTGACCGGTAGGCCGTAGAAAGCCCGTAGAAGGTCCCAGTGTCCCCTACGGGTCCTGTGCGGGCTCCTGCCGGTGACCGGGCGGGCTTCGCACGATTTTTTTCTGCCAATTCTCGTGAAAAAAAAATTGACGGGCGCCTTGCGGTTCTCAAGGGTGCCGCACGGCACCCGGCCGGTCGCCATGAGTACCCCGGCCGGGCCCCAACCGGGCGCCTTGCGGCGCATCTGTTCATTGGACGGAGCTCGGAAGCTTACCACACGGCAACCGGCCGGCACCTTTATGTCTAGGTCACATATCCACAGGGCCCCTTACGATTTTCCCCACCCGACGGCTTGCCCTGGATTTTAGAGACCGTACGGGCCCATTACGACTTTCATGTGGTCACATATTTTACGGCGTTCGGGCGGTGCCCGGCGAAACTTGGTGGAGAGTAATCGCAAGACGCCCGTCAACAAACCGTGAAGGTGTCGGCCGGATGCCGTGCGGTAAGCTTCCGAGCTCCGTCCGATGAACAGGTGGTACACCGCACGGTACCCGTCAAACTTTTTTCACGAGAATTGGCAGACAAAATCGTGCGAAGCCCGCCCGGTCACCGGCAGGAGCCCGCACAGGACCCGCAGGGTACACTACGGGCCTTCTACGGGCTTTCTACGGCCTACCGATCACATGAAAACGCCGGGAGAATTGGGAGCAGCAAGCTAATCAATGCGGCGCCCGTTTGGCTGGTGAAAAATGTCCCGGTGCCCGTGGCGACCGTGAGGGAACCGGCCGGGCACCGTACGAAATTGGCGAAAATCGGCCAAAATGTCTGTTTTTACTCGCCGTACGGGCCCCGGAGTGGATATGTGACCTAGGCCGATTGTTGACGGGTCTTGCGATTACTCTCCACCAATTTTCACCGGGCACCGTAGAATATGTGACCACACACACCGTAGACATGAAATTCGTAATGGACCCGTACGGTCTCTGAAATCCACGGCAAGCCGCCGGTGGG
Source organism: Notospermus geniculatus (assembly GCA_002633025.1). NCBI lineage: Eukaryota > Metazoa > Nemertea > Pilidiophora > Heteronemertea > Lineidae > Notospermus > Notospermus geniculatus. Next base: position 244,991 of record NMRB01000379.1, on the reverse strand, counting down.
GAAAATCGTAGGGGGCCCGGTGGATATGTGACCTAGGCATAAGACAAACGACACTAAACGACTGACCATTGTTTCCCACGCTGAGTTGCCCATAGAGAGCCAACTCGGACTGGAAAACTCTCGCCATTCGCTTAGACCAACGACACCAACGACTGACCATTGTTTTCTACGGCGGAGTTTCCGATAGAGAGCCAACTCGTACGAGGAAATTCTCGCCATCCGCTAAGACCAACGACACTAACGACTGACCATTGTTTTCCACGACAGTTGCCCATAGACAGCCAACCTGTGGAGAAAACTCTCAAACGGAGTGCACCTTCAAGGAGGCTTTGTGAAAGTTCCCAGCTGAACCAAACTGAGCTAAGCTTTACAGAACTCCCAGAGAAGACTGTCTCAGCCGATCAGTAATTTCAACAACTATTCATCCCCAACCAGAGTTTCTTTCTTTAATACATTTGTACTTTACGATATCGTCATAACTGATAGCCAAGATCGCATTCCGCAACAGGTAGAAGAAACCGAGATACGAGATCTCATCATCCAGCTGAACAAGAATATTACTGTTGTGCATTTCTTTTCGTAATACTCCAGTCATGCGCTTGTTTTACCGTAAACCATCCCTGTGTACGTCGAGCGATGAGTGATCAGGCGTCGGGTTATCAAGGCGATCTGGAACACGTAATGAATCCCAGGTATTATAACCCGCTAAGGTTTCCCGAATGGAATTCTTTTCGTCAATATTCTTCAATACGATTCTGTTATGCTTATTGAGAAAAATGCGATTGTCTTGGAGAGAATACTAGAGGAAATAAGATTATGTTATTAGGTGAATATTGAGAAGACGGCCAGAGAGATGGTAACGAAAGACCAAGAATATGACTATTCGAGAGAAAAAAAATGTCCGGACCGATTTCATCGCTCGGAGATCGAAGGGGCTGATAAGAAAGAGATTTCAGTTGAGAGATGCGGCGGCAGTCTGGCATGTCTGGCGGTCATACATAAGTGAACCTGTTTCCCGCTTTGGTTGCAAGACTTAAGCTGCGGTTACCAGACATCCGGAATGCGGTATAGGGATGCGGAATCCCCGGCGGAACGATATGTTGTATACGAAAATGCATTGCATTTTCCGCTTCCGCGTTCCGCAATCCGCATTCCGCGTGTCAGCTAAACGTAGCTTTAGGCATGAGTCCACATCGCATCACAGACCGTAAATTCCCACATACCACCATGTCATCGCCATATAGCTTCTATTCGCCCTCCTCTCGTCCGGCCGAATCTTTACTCTAGGAAGGTTTAGAAATCAAACGANCTGGACAGCCAATCGTGTGGAAAAGGGGCGGGTAATTTATTATAAGTCACCGTTTCGTCCGTTACGTCCGTTCCGTCGGTTAGCTGCAAGATACCTAGTAGGCCCTAAGGTGGCAATCGATGCCAGACCTCACGTTGTCTTATCAGCACCCCTAGAAATGATTCGAACGTGCCGACAGTGTTCGCCTATCGTCAGACAAGATGAACTCGTTTCCAGATCACATCAAAGCGAATCAGCTTCCAATACCCTGAATGATGTTTCATATGCGATGGACCTCAAGCAACTGAGCACAAAAGCTCCTTCATTCACATTCCGACTCGCTCCTGCCGCCAGACCGCAGACCCATACATCCTATACCCGTTATAATATCGTCATTATACCTCCCAGAGAATCGTGCCGACATGTCGGAACTGATCAAATTAAAGACAAGCTATTGGGTTAGTCCTTAATTAGCAAGGAATCGGGATATTAAACATTTGCTTAACTGGAAAGGAATGCCGAAATTTGAAATAAATGAAAGGTAATTTCACCTGCTGCGTCGGATTTTCCGATATTGCCGATGACATTTGCCCTGTAATCGTCCTTTTATTAATAATACACGGTTACATGCCAACAAAAAAAAATTTTCTTTTCGTACGGAAATGTTTCTCCAGAATTTTTGCAATTCCTGAGACAGCTCGGCGCTTTCACAGACGAACAGTCAACGCGGTATCAAAAATGATCGTAACTTTGACTAGCTTTATATCATGTCGTCGAACAACAAAAATAAAAAAATGTCTACATGTAGATATTTTTTAAATTTTTGTAGCGAGGGTAAAAATACATATATGTATTTTTACCCTCACTACAGACGGGTACAATCCACCTTCATCTGATTAAAAGAATGACTTGTTGTTTGAGAGGTGTAGAGATTGAGGGTCGGATTTTTGTCCCGGAGGGCGTAGGTTCGATTCTCCAGTCACCCCTTGTACTCTCAACTAAATGAACTGCTCCTGCCCCAGGAATGTTTCTGGGGGAGACTGAGGTAAATGTGAAGCACTTGAGATTTGTTGATAAAAACAATGACCAAACAACATAAGGTACAGCACGGAGGAACTCCACCCCGAAAGTGAACGTAATGCATTTTCGTACAGCTACAGCCAAACTAAACCGTGTGCAATTAGTACACTAACACAACAGCCTAGCTAATGGTGAACAATACAGCGCTAATCACTGGCGCTATGATTTTCATCGGCTTGAGTTCACCCAATTAAAAGTATGTTTCTTTTCAGTCCTACCAATAGACCACTGTTGCATTCGGGAAGACAGGGATACAGAGTACATTACATGTATGTACACAGTTACATGTACATGCATGGACAAATGCACCGAGTGTGACCTGCCCCACACAAGTAACACCCGTGATGTGTAAGCGCGATGCATCAGTCCAGTATCATTCTTTGTAGCTCTCAGTTTTTTCCTCCAAAGAAAATAGCAAATGCCAGCGTGCAATCTCTCTGATTTCCCCGAGGAAAGGTATTATCGAATTTGGTCTGTATTGTTCCAGCTGCCGCTAAAGTCAGTCCGTCATTAAGTGAATTAAGGATGGGAAAGTGATATGAATGAGGACACGGCCATTTTATTTTGGGGACGGTATCGTTTTGTAGAAATTTTTCTCGTGTTTTGGAGACTAACGTCTGTTAGATAAAAGTAGATTGAAGAAAAATTGTGCGGTTTTCGGTTTTCACAGATTTTTTTATTGACGGCACAAGCCATTGAAACGCTTCCACCACAGTGTGACGTCATTAACGTTAGCGTTCGGTTTAGCGATACTCGAGAATTTAACAAATCGCTCCGTTACAAACGCTAACTAAATCCGAACTAAATGGAGAATCTCAAGAAATCAGGCGCCAGTAAAGTTGTTTCACCCCGGATAGGATTTCACCACATATTCGAACCTACGACCTCAGTATTGACCACCATATCTACAGCAGTACATGTACATGTACCTCTACGAAAGCCCCGGAAGAACATGAAATTGGGTTTATCTGACATGTACTTTGTACATGTACTTTTGACATTTGAAGATGTTCACTCATTAGAAATCACAAGCTCAAAGGATGTCGTATAACCGTCTTTTTTACGTAAAGAATAGAAAACCAGACGAGATCGTCTAATGTCAATAAGCTTTGCTTGCAGCCATTGGCATTTCGGCGGGATTTTCTCAAAATCTGACATTTTTCTCTTAGCATTACTAGTATCTTGCTAGTGTGTTGCAATAGACGAATTGTCAAAAAAAGCTTTTGCATAAAAAATGGTTTCCACGTCTTGAAGACTACATCTCTTTTGCTACAATCGTCTGTGATGCAAAAACGGCTTACTGCACAAGGTGGTACTGTACTTGCTCGTGTAACTGAATTAATTTCAGTTGTATAAACTGGCAAAGTTGCCAACTTTACCTCGGAAGAAAGGTAAGTGCATGTAGAACCCCGAAGGTAATGATACGGTTATTAGCAGCTTCTCTCCTGTGATACAGCACTAAGCCGCTGAGTGAGATCTTTATTTTATCATTTGGAGCTCAAAACCTACTCGCAGGCTTTAGCCACATGTTCTATGAACTAGATTTTTTCTTCGGTGAGTCTGATACCGTGATAACGCCACTTTACCGAATCGAATACTGTCAGGATGTACTTTCTAAGTCAAGTTTTGCTCTATGGCTTAGCCACTGACTGAGGCTCAACCCTTACCACTAAGAAATCTCAAGCCACCTGTAATCTTTCATTCCTCTGCAGGAAAAAACAAGTTCATTTGTTGATAAAAACTGAATCTGCCAGAAGACATGTTCAAAATATTTATACATGGTTGAGAAAGAACATGCAAAGTTTCTCTCAAAACTGGTGTAAATTTCCTGATAGCTGACATACAAACTGACATAGTAATTAACTTCTTTAAAAATCCTGGTTTTATCGGCATTAGGAAGTCAAAAATATGGTGGCGGTGATATGTTTTGGAAACAAACATTTTTTCTTCTTATCAACAATATTTCCATTCAAAGTATCAATAAACAAACATCGTAAGAGTATGAGAAGAAAAAAAGTTTAACGTCATGGTCTAATCGAATCTTTGTGAAAAACAACTCGATCCTGAGGATGGAGATGTAATAGATGGATATGGTCTGTTCGTAGCGAAACGAGATCTCATTTTTTCATCAAACGTAAACGGATTTGAAGCCTCATTGGTTATAATTAAAATACATCGATCACACATTAAAAAGGAGCCTTTTGCAAGCAAGGAGAAACTAGTTTATGTCCGTTTTATCTTAAAGTGATTGAGGATATGTAGAAAGCTGTAATAACACTTACCTTCCCCGAGAGATTAGTCTGTGAGCCTCTATTCCTCGCGAGCTACCAACTACCAACCTGAAAAAGAAAGCAGAAAATCTGCTTTTTTTTCATTAAGCATCCGCGCAGAAATAATCCAGGTCTCCTCAGGAGAATAAACTCTTGCAGAAAAATAGTCTCTAACAGTCATTTGCCATTAGGAAACACAAACCACTTCTCATAAAACTCCCGAATGGCCCGAAGTGGACACCAAGGCCTATACATGTAATTCCACGGTGTCTAAACACTATACTGTGAGAAACATTTCAAATCCATTTCTCAAAATCGAGTAGGCCTTTTCTGAGGCATAACCTTTTTGTTCGAATCCGAAGAGAACATGGGATGTTAATGACCATCCTTATACACGCAAAATAGCAGGACAGAATGATTGCCATCTGCAGGGATGATTTAATAGTGGCGTTTCGATCTGATCTTGTAAATTATACGGATACGTATGTTGTGCATGAGTTATGTCATGTAAACAAAGGTTGACAGTCAAGCATCCCTGTTGACCTTTCCAACAAAGATGGCGGTCAAACAATTCTCACCATATGACGTCAGAAGCTTAATACATGTACTATTCAATGTCACTGGTACGCTAAAGGCTGATCAAGCGGGCTATGGGCACAAAAGTTTAGGTAAAATAATTGTCTGAGAGGAGCGTTTGGTAGTGTTATATCATGCTTGGACATATGAATGGCCACGACGTCATGTGGGAGAACTGGTAGGCCACCATCTTTGTTTGAAAAGGTCTATTGAGGCCAATTCATACTTCCTCGCCGAGCAGAATGCGGAACAGAAAGTGGTTTCTCAGCGCGCTGGTTAAAAATAAAGCATTTTCAGTATCGCTTACAGGTCGGCGGGAAGTATGACTTACCCGTTAGACTGGGTGAAAAGTTGAATACCAAGAAGACGAAGAATGGAAGAAGATCCTGTTTCCTCGAACGATCGTTTCGGTGCAACCTCAGAACAATGGAATACCAAAGGGTAGGAATTCTTACGAATCAAAATCCTCGCGGGTATCAACATATCCCTTCTATTCAGGAGGCAAATTTGATCGAAATTCTCGGACAATCATATCTTCGCGAACCAGACAACTCTTCCGGCTGAAGAAGCAGTAGTTTGACCCGCGGTTCATCGAATGAAGTTCAATAGGACCAAAAATAAAGGAGAGTAATCGAAATCCTACGCCGCATGAAAGGTGGCCGAGGATCGATAGACCCCTGATATCGGAGACTTGCCCTGGTCAGTGCACTGTGCTCATTCGTGTGTGAACGGAGTGCGGCGAAGCAAAAGCAGGGAGCAGATTCTTTCGGTAGCAGGTTTAGAAGACGTGTCGAAGAATGGCGTGGACTCGGATCCCGCACGCTTGCCGCTTGGCATTGAACTTGTGTGGTCAACGACGAACGATTTGTCACAGAATTTTCATCCTCGTTGCCCAACATTTACACGATATTACGAACATAATTGTCCGTGCCTCACGAGGCCAATCCTTAAAGCGACACAGAAATCTCCTCAAACTTAAAGAAGCACGTTATGCGATCTCTCACCGGTATTTTGACTGCCGATGTAGAGGAAGCCACCTAGCGACAGCAATACGAACTACACAAAAACATTACAAAATGTACGTAGTACATCGGGATCGTTCGCCGACAACGTATTGAGTAGTCCCTGGGGTAGGAGAGTGGCGCGCACTGCGATGGTGGCGCCGGCCGTCGAGAAAAAGTGGCAATACAGGTGTAGCAGTAAAAAGTGTCCCCCTGTAAAAAGTGTCCACTTCTATTGTTGAATGACGGAATAAGCGGCATGCGTATAGAAACCAATTGTCAGAGATTAGAATGTAACAATAGGATCTTTTGTTCCCCGGACAGTTTTTCCTAGGACATTCTTTCCCTTCACACCTGGCTCCTTTAACTCGACAAAATTATTAACGAAGAATCGCATGCATGATATTGTCCTAAGTAGAAAGTTCTGTCCGTTTGCCAAGGTAACCTATTGACGAACGAATTGTTTTGGTCAAATTGATATCAACAGCAATGAGGATTTTTCTATCAGTATTTATCTGTCTCACATCATCCACAACCATGAATGAAGATGCATCTTCCCAATACGGTGTACGAGAATCTAGTGATCCCCAATGTTCCTTTTACAATCTACACAACTAGAGCCGCCCAAATCGTAGACAACCAATTTACTGCAACTGACAGGAAAACGGCTGCTGATCCGTCCTTAGGCATTCTCCTGACAGGTAATAAACCAGGAGTAGAGCAAACAACTGAATTGGTATATTGAACCGTGTTTATTCCTTTCAGTTGATGGAAGTGTCGAAGTGTAGTGGCCGATACTGTGTGTACAGAAATCGTGATACCAAGCCAGAAGCACACTTCGGCACTTTCGTTGTCTTTACAGGCTAGTTTCTCGATGGCCATAAAAGTCTGCGTGGGCTGCAAACGGTAACAAGCAACGAATACTTCGACAAATGCTGCGTTACCTATTGCGAATCGAAATCGGTTTCCGTATCGAAATACGGAAATCGATTTGGTTACGCCGGGTCGGGTCACACTACAACCGATTTCGATTCGAAACAAAACGCGTCACACTCAACCCGAAATAAACTACGTCATGACGTTAGGCCTACATTGAACATGTTGAATGTATACTGTGCAGTACATACATGTAACTATTTCGATTTGGCTAATGCGAATCGAAACCGATTCAAATACCGGTTTGGTTAAATCGGTATAATAGCTACGTTCTCACTGAATGCGAATTCTATTCGAATTCCGTATATCGGTCTCCGGAATTCGATTTCGTTGTATCGAATTAAAAGCGCTGCGTTCATACTAGGGGTTAATTCGGATGGCGTGACGTCACCTTGTCACAAACTCAATTAACTGATGCGGATTTGTTATTCCGAATTCAATTCGCATCAAAGAACCGAACTCGTTATTTCGGATTCAGTGTGAACGCTTAATGCGGATTAAGGCTAACCCCCAGTGTGAACACGGCAAAAGTAATATACTGCGTGTAACCGTTGTCGAGAATCAAACCGGTTTAATTGCAAGAAAGGCGTTGCTCCAGGAAAGAATTTTCTAGAAGTGCGAGAACTGGTTCTCATTGCACAATAGGGAGGTTTAGAAATCAAACGATAAAACGTAAACGTTAACGACAACGTTATTTTTGTATCGAAAATGCAATATAAAATCTGGTTAAGGTGTAGTATGAAAAGTAACGTTGTCGTAAAGTTTACGTTTACCGTTTGATTTCTAAACCTCCATACTAGCAATTTACCATCGTTTGTTTGTTCAAAATTTGAAGGCGTAATGTTCCGCTCAGACCAGCAACACAAACGATTGCTGACAGTTTTCTATGAATAAGTTGCCCATAAAGAGCCAACTCACGCAAGGAAACTACATTTATCACAAGCTGTAGCAGCGCCTCTTTAGTGAGAAAAATCTTTAAAAATAGTGTTCAGCAAAGGCTTGATCGGACGACATTCTCCAAATGTTCAAGTTTTAGAGCATTCTTCATGAAAAAGTTCAAAAGCGAGCTTATGAATTTTTGTTTTCATTCATTCGTGGAAGGTTACAAGGAAAGTTCTTAAACCTAAGCCTATAACACGGAATTGGCCTGTTACCCATCCCCAACACACGTTGAACGTTGCCTTATCCTAGAGAGGCAACTCGCCACAAAAATTGCCTGCACAGGCAACCAGCGGTGAAGTGTTAGAAAGGTTCTGTCGGTAATGTAGGTGTATATCACTGGGCACCAACCACGTACATGTTCATGGATATTATTTCACTTCCTGTATTTCTACTTCTGTCATGTAGATGTACACGTACATGTATGTGTTTTTGACAAAGAACTGGCTAAACAGTCGCCAAAACAATGCATTATTCCTTCAATATACCGCATGAATACATTCACTGTATGTGCATCCATGGTTTTAACTTGCACACGCGATATGCCACTTGCAGGACTGGCGAAACTATAGAAATGATAACTATAAGTTGATTGATGAATTGGTATATATCGAAATCGATCCATCACGGGCCACCGTAGATGAATGATTGAGACACATTCAGCTGAATCGTCGAAGAGTAAGAAAGACAATACATTCATATTCTCCAAAAAGCACTTCAACTCCTCAAAATAAAACCTTGTAGAGAGAAAAATTTCGCAGATGATAACCGAGTTTCCACACGTTTTGTAATAGATTTCATCGCAGCGTTTCTTCCCCCATCGTAAACAGTTAATTGTACACGCCCCATAAACAGTTTCCTTCAAAACCAATTACGCATTCCACACCTCGAAATTTCAATGAGTTTCTTCTGCATTAATTGCAAAAATACCGAGATAAGCATTCACGAGATCTGCATGCAGTACTCGAGGCGAATTCAGTTACCGGTGAAAAAAATACGATGTTGGAGATTAAGAATGTTCGCTGTATAATGGAATTCTGTATTCTTCATAACCTTGATATTTCGTAACCCGCGGGAACACGATATACAAGTACTAGTAACTCTCAGTAGGGAGTTTTCGCAAAGCTCCCGAAACGCCAACGCGAACGCCCAACCCATAGTTCGATGGCACGACGAGAACACCGAACAATAGGATAGACGTTCGCGTTGGCGTTTCGGGGCTTTGCAAAAATTCTCGACTCTCTACTGAGCAAACACCAACGCGAAGAATTTCACGTGGAGGAGTGCCTTTTGTCACCAACCATTCCGATTCAGAGAGGACAAGGAACATATGAATTCCGAGCACTGCACTACGCGTTCCAACCTGGAGAACGTTAGAGATAATAGGGAGTTTTCGCAAAGCCCCCGAAACGCCAACGCGAACGTCTATCCTTTTGTTCGGTGCTCTCTTCGTGGCATCGAACAATGGGTTTGGCGTTCGCGTTGGCGTTTCGGGGGCTTTGCGAAAACTCCCTATTTCGCGAAGCCCCCGAAACGCCGACGCGAACGTCCATGCTATTGTTGCTGCTCTCTTCATGGCATCGAACAATGGGATTGGCGTTTCGGGGGCTTTGCGAAAACGCTAAGTTAGAGCACATACGACGAGAATATAAGTATTGGTTAGGTAATAGTCGGCCTCGAAAATTCCAGTACGACGAGAGTCAATAGAATGATATTCCCCACACTATTTGTGCCTTGGGCCGGGAGAAGGTGCTTGAAAGAAAGGAGACAATACAACGACAGTGTAGAAAAATGTTGTGGGTTACTGCCTAAGGATGACATCATTAATGACACATCAGAACAATAAGCCAAACGTTGATGGTAAGATTGCCAACGGTTTTTTCGAAGATGCCAGCCGTGACTGACTGGAGGTCCTGATGTGAAAAGGACACGAGCAAGCGGTGCTGAAGGGAAGAATGGGATAATTAAGAGTTTCCCTCGTGTTATTTGAATGAAATGTTGCCATGCAATATCCCATCATGTACAGCTCTGGAAAAAATTATCAGACACCTCTGTTGTTTCATCTCATTTCCCATTAAATAGGTTCCACAAAAAGTTTATTCACCCTGGTATGCCACACTGTATTCAAGTATACTTATTACTTTGTAAAAACAGGACTTCAGTCGTAATGAGGACCCTAGCTCACTGGCTCAATAGGTGTCACCAGTGGTTAAATCTATTGAAATGAACTGGCAACTCGGTCCTGATCAATTTCCCACACAAAAGCCGTCCATTGTATAGGACCGAGTTTCGGTGTGCTGCCCTCTATCGTAGCTAGGATGCCCACTATAAGCATAAAGTCCGTATGATGGTATGCTGCTCAAAGAATTTAGGTCTGATTAGAAGCGATGTGAAGTAGACAGCTCTGTACACAGTAAATGGTATGCACTTCAGGTCCTTCCTTTTAGTTAGAACTTTTGACAAGGTCCTTCTAACAGCTCCATTGTTTCTTCATTATGGGAGATCAATTTCTATGTTTGATATTGTCTTGGTGAAGTTTGAGCAATTTAACGAACTCAATAAATTTATCAGTACATATATGTTTAATAAATAAATTTATCAGTACATATATGTACTGATAAATTTATTGAGTTCGTTAAACGATTGGAGAGTTTGTGGGAGCTATTTTAATGGAAAATGAGTGAGTCAACCAGAGGTGGTCAAACATTTTTTTCCAGAGAAGTACATGTAGATGGTGAGTACATTGCAAAAGATAGGGCGGTTGAAGGAGCCCTTCAGTATAATATGAACTGTCCAGTGTCCAACAACAACTTCAATATTTGAAAGAGTTTCCTCTCCATAATATTTTTGCCAAAAATGTACATTTTGTTTGAAATGCAACTGCATCAAAGATTTTTGCAAACAATACTCCGTTAAAGGTGATCATATGGCAAAAAGACGAGACGCTTGGAAGAAGCCTTCAGGTAACATCAGCTTTCCTATACATCAGCATCTATAGGCAGCACTTCAACAGTATTCTTTCAACAAAAATATGTTGACGGGTAATTTTAGGATACCCTGATGAATCACAAATGGTATTTCACCTCACAACCTTACAAAATCTCTGAATCTGGCAATGAATCGATTGGTGAAGTGATCTGAGACATTGAGAACTTACTGGAGATGAATTTCAGGCTGAAAACTGAGCAGGATAAAATACATCATAACAAATTGAGACATGAAAACCTTCATTTATTGCAGTGACAGCGTTTTCAGTGCACACATGTCAATGTACATCCTTGGACCATTGCCATTGACCATACAGACTCGCCTTTTTTGGATTCCTCGCTATAACGAACCCCTCGCTATAACGAACTTTACCCTTGGATCCCAGGCAGTTCGTTATAGCGAGGTTGCACTGTATATGGTATAAATAATTGTATTTTTCCTTCGGTACACATATTTGTCAGTACAAACAAATATATTTGTTTGTATTCTGTGTGACGAAGAACAATGCTGTAGGGAAAGAAACGAAGATTCTCAAGAAGGAAACGAGAAAGAACAAACCAGCAGTATTTCTGACGTACTCTATTTTCCTCTACGACGACGAGGCTACGGTTGGCAGCGATATTGCCTTTTGGATGTGTGTGAACAACCACGGTTGGTAGAGAGGATGTGTAAAGGAAGGACTACAAGGCATGATATTGAAAACTGTTTGTAATCAAGCTCTAAGAAGATTAAGCAGAAAAGTTGAGTTACTGACGAAAACACAGGAAATAGGGTCGGTTATGTACTGGTGATATCGTTGAGTACAAAAGCAGGGTAATAATAAAGAAATGTGACTTTTGTAAAGATGACACACATGTACTGGTGAAAGAAAGGAAAGCTAGTTTAACAGGAGAATTGCAGGGGAGTATATCAGATGTGGTCTTGAAGAAAAAACGGGATATCTGTGTGCGCAGAACAAAATATTGGCATTATTCAGGATATCTTGGTGAAAGAACATCGTTGGAGGCAACGTTCACGAAGACGCCATCCGGAAAATGTAAGACTACGAAGAGATTTCTTTTTCGACTTAGTTTTTGCCATGAGGGTACATGTTATCACTATCTAAATGCCTTTTTACATTGAGCAGTCACTAATACATTAGTCTATTCGACAAAACTTTATCTAGCTAAATGTCGAAGTGTCTTGGAAAGTATGTCAGAAAATGTCGACTTTTGTGAACTTTT